>JAOQIF010001082.1:0-28392 GCA_026260285.1 Colletotrichum sansevieriae
TACTTAATACTATATAAATTATATTATAAGTTAAACCTCTCTTTTATTATACCTATTCTTTATACTAATTATATTTAGATATTATCTATAAGAATAAAAAACGCCTAAAAGGCTGCTAATACTAAGAAAGCTAGTAAGAAGTTTAGTAAGAAGGCTAGTAAAATATCTAAAGCAAGGAAGACTATAAGTAGTAAATTAGCCCCTAGTAAGTCTATCTAGGCTAGAGCTACTAAGAAAAAGTATTACTAGCGCTCTAGTAATAAGTTAAAATTAATATAAAAAATAATTATAAATTAACCCTTTCTAGCTAAAGCCCTCTGCGAAGTTTATATATACTAGGAGTCTATTAATATTCTTATCTATAAGCTCCCCTTCTAGTGCTTTATATATAAAATCTACTAGGACTAGGGAAACTAGGATCTTTACTTATAAGCCTTAGCTATTTATACTCTTTAAGAGTCTACTAAGTCTCTTCTTACTAATATCTTTAAGAGTATATACCCTAATTTATTACTTATATATTAAATTAATAAATCTAGTAGTTAACCGTACTATAATTCACGCTAAGTATATTACTATTATACCTAAAGACCTCTACTTAGTCTAAGTAAACCTAAAGGCGGGTAGGAATTATAATAGCGATTAGTTCTAGATATAGATATCTATGGAATTTAAGAATTAAGTTAATTACTATAAAAGATACCTATAATAAGTTATATAAAACCCCTTACCTATAGGTACCTATATTAGCTATAACCTAAACCTATATAACCTATGGGTACCTATGGGTAACTTCTAACATTCTGGGTAGTACCCGTTACTACCCAACCCATACCGCGGGTACCCATGGGACCCACGGGCTGGGTAATTTGCATCTCTAGGACTCATTCCTACTATAGTGTCGTTCTACATGGTGTGCTCATGCACTGGTTTATTGTTCAGGCCAAACCAGTCAGATTGCCAATGGCTGGCGTGCTGAAGACAGGCCCGGCAGTTGAGACGAGGAATTCTTGGTAAATGAACAAAGAATAAACCGATTATAGAAACCATGTTGAATGCGAATCATTTCGTTGAGCCTCATCTTAGGCTACCGCATACCATACTGATGATAGCTGGCAGGTGCATTACCCAACTGGCCCACTTCTCAAGAGAAACGAAACACACATGCAGGATCCAACAGCATAAGCGGGCACTCAGCCTGTGAGGACATTTGGGTCTACTCTCACACCTCATATTAGTAACTTAGGGAAAGCATAGCTGTCCTTCAGGTCAGACAGGCTTGCAGCCACCTAGCATGGAAAATCAGCTCCCAGTGCAGCCTCGAATCACTAGATACATCGAAGGTGTTGTAAGACTTTCAGATGATTCACTGAGGCCTTGTTTCGCACTCAGGCATCACAAAACTTGCGGTTGTGAACAGAAAACATACTGATTTTGTCGATAAGGAGCCGATTGAGATGGATACACGCATGTACATCTAGACTAGCTCACGTACGTCGGGTCTGTAACGGCTGTCTTTTCACTATTCTAGTGGTTAAGAGGTCTCAAACTTAGGAAAAATGGGGGGCTTTAACTTGTATCGAATTTTTGAAGATTTCCGTTGATACTGTCTGTATTCAGACCTATGCCTTCATCCAAATAAGCAGAATGCGGTCGCTGGCATTGGGCCCAGTTCGACCCCCGACATTCATCCAAGATTGTTCTCGTCTGCTGGGGGCAATTGGTGGCAGCCGCTGGTGTGGTCTCAAGCCTCGGCAAGATCTGTCTCCACCGGCCGGCCGAGACGACAAGTCCAGCTTCGGCGTCCCGAAGCCGGCCCGCCACGGTCTCACTTTCTAAGCAGAGCAGAAGGTCACATAAGCAAAGCGCTGTATTTCGTCTCATGTCAGCACGCAAATTGAGTTCCGCGAAGTCATAGCCTGCGTTACCGGAAACTTTAGCGGGAGTTGAGACCAAAAGTTCTTTTCATCGTGTTTCTATTGGGTAAATATCACCAGGACGCGATGTTTCTCATGGTGGATTTTGTCGATGCGATGACCCTTGCCCGTTGCAGGAGACAGACGACGGTAACCCGCGATAGTGACAACCGCGCCCGCGCTTCCGCTTTGAGTTAGAACTGTTAGGAATCGCGAAGCTAGCCTCGCCTTTCTCGATTGAGTCGTACATAAGTACGCCGCATGCGCATTTCGGTGAAGTTGCAACGGTGCAGACCCAAAGAGAATCTCTTAATCCAAGACAGTTCAAGTGGTTATCATGGCATCCATTTTTCTGCCAATCGTTGAGCGGCTCTCCAATGTCTCGGGCTCTCCGGTCTTCGAGGCCGCGCGGACGAAAATCTTACAAAAGTTTGCGTCGAAAGTCCCTCGCGAACTGCACATCTGGAAGGCCATCACCGACAACCCACCAAAGAACGTCACATGCCTGCCCACAGATTCCGTGATTCTATCCCCCGAGGAAGTCGACATCACCGAGAGTTATGACGTTGTTGCTCCTGCCGAAGCCATCGCCGCCGAGAACTTCATCGCCGTGGCAGTGGCAACGGCGTTCTCGAAAAGGGCAATCCGTCGCCTACCAACTGACATGCTGCCTGTCGGAATGGTTCATGGACGAAGCGATCGAGGACGCCGAGGCGCTTGACGAGCATCTGGAGAGGACTGGGAAAACAGTCGGCCCGTTGCACGGTATACCCGTTGCCGCGAAAGAAATGATTTCCCTTGGCTGGGCGTTATACTTCGTTGGGATTTCTTGTCACGCCTCCAAAAGCTGAACAGGATTGCCAGATGATTGCGATTCTACGCAAGGCTGGTGCTGCTTTCCACTGCAAGACTCCAATCGCAGGGCATCATGCACCTAGAGACGGTATCCATCCAAGGCCGCACTCTCAACCCCTACAAAAGTGACCGGTCCGCAGGCGCATCTATCGGCGGTGGGTCTGCTTTGGTGGCTTTACGCGGTAGTCTTATTGCCATAGCCACGGACATTGCAGGGAGGATCAGGGGACCGGCTGGTTTCTGCGGCATTTACGGCTTCAAACCGACGTCTTACGTCCTCCCGATGAGAGGATTCACTGGCGATCATGGTTATGCCGCTGAGCTCAACGTGCTCGCATCGACTGGCCGGTTGAGCGTTTCTCTCCGGGATATGGATCTATTCGTGTCTGTTCTGAAAGCTGCCTAACCTCACTTGGAGTATCCGAGACTCATTCCGATTCCTTGGGCCGGGCTCAGGACTCAGGCTACATCGACATCCCTGAGAGTCGATTCCCTGATGAACGACGGCGTCGTGGTGCCCCAGCCTCCGGTTATCCGTGCCTTGGACTGGGCGCAGGGGATTTTGAGCAAGTCTCGGGAAGTTGAGGTAGGGGTTCGCCCCTTTCAGAACTGCTAAAGCCATGGAGAACATGAATCGTATCCTAATGCCAGATGGCGGCACGATGATGAAAGTGGCCATGGAAGCGACAGGCGAGCCGCCGATGCTGTTGACGCAGCTGGCTCTCGAGACCGCAGACGCATGGAACCAGGACCTCGATGCTGCTGGCGTTCTCCAAAGGCGAGTGGCTCGGGACAAGTTCAGATGCGATTTCGCCGCTCACTGGGCGGAGCATGATGTTGATGTGCTCATCAGTCCAGCATATGTCGGGCCAGCATACGTCCATGACACTTCTGTCTCCAACTATTTGTCCTTCTGGAACTATGTTGACAACCCTAGCGCAGTGATTCCCACCCCAGTCAGAGCGTTGAAGAAGGGTGCGGAGAGCTATCCACCCGCGCACACAAACCCACTCAGTGAGGACTGCAAGCGTGTTCGTCAGCTTTGGGAAGAGGGACTTCGAGGGTGCACCGATAGGTATTAAGATGATTGCTCGAAAGTATCATGGCAACGACCTGTTCGCAGCCTTGAAGGCACTTCAACCTAATTCAGGAATATAGATCACAACGGCGGCTCTCAATGCTACGATATTTCACTTCAAAGATGCGAGGTTAAAATTCGCTTAGTCTAAATAAACTCCGCTTTTGGTACCAAAAGGCCGGTAACTTCATGATCAGCTTGCATTTTGCAGAGAGATCATGCCTATGCAGTGAACCCCCTTACCGGGGATTCAGACAGCTGAGAAGTGGGAGAAATTGGGATACTGAGAAGAGTCTATTATTGCGATGGCTCAATGCTATGACATGACTGCCCGCATGATGCCTGCGTATACTGAGTCTACGGTGAAAGGTTGCAAATGAGAACTATGCCATGCTGCTTGACGAACGCTCGATAAACCAATGCTAATGTCCTACAGGCCGAAATTCGGCCCGCAGCAATCAATCCAACTCCAAAGTATGCCGGGTATAATATTCCATCCACAACTCTGCACAGCCTCAACTCTCGCGAACGAGATCAGAAACTTTCACTTCTCAATCCTGACCTGCTCTTCATCAGGACGAAGGGTCAGCTCCGTGCTGGCCGATTGGGGGGGCAGCGGAATGCCTGCGTCTTGGTCCTTCGCAGCGGCGGCTGCTGCTGCGATCTTGCCGGCGTCGGCGCAGCGCTTCCGGATGGAGAAGACAACCAGGACGTGGCCGGCCACCATCCAGGCAAAGAGGACCGGCAGGGCAACGCGAGTCTGGTCGGCGCAGCCAGACCACGCCAGCACCATCATCGAGTACGCCTCGTGCGCTGGCAGCGCGTAGCCGATCTTGTAGAAGCCGGGCATGAGCTCGAACGGGTCGATGGTGCTGGAGATGTTTGTGATCATCCATGTAAGCACAAAGTATGGCATGTACTGCATCGGCAGGAAGGATCCGACCAGACCATCGATGACTTGCCATTGGACGTCCAAGTAAAGCCAGAAGACGAGGAGAGTCTTGCCGAACTCGGAGCCGTGAACATCCCAGTTTTCACGGAAGGCCCAGATGTAGCCGGTGACGGTCAGAGCCGTGAGGAGGCTGTAGATCTTGCCGAAGCCGAAGCGGAGGAGCCATACATCGCGGACGCGAGCCTTGGCAAGAAGGCCGGAGTTGAGGCCGATGCCGTTCAGCGCGAGGATGCAGAAGAACTGGGCCAGAGTCGGGATGATGACGTTGACTGTGTTGAAAAAGACGCGAGGCCCCTGGGTGGTGGGTCGAATCAGGTCTGCGGTGGACTGGATGGGGTTGAGGTAGGCGGCAATGGCCGACGGGGTGCTGCTGGCGTTGAGAGAGGCGAAGGCGGCAGTCCCGTTGGGAGTCTGGTAGTAGAACCCACGCGCAGCACCGACAACCTTTTGGATATTGGAGAGGATGACGGAGTCTGCTTGCGCCGCGTACCGCGCCTGGTTGTATATGTAGGTGACCGAGCTGGCGGGGTTATATTCCGTGGATGTGCCGTCGATGGCGCTGGCGAGCTTCGCTGACGCACCCGAGGGGACGTACATCGCGGCCCAGTAATCTCCCTTGCAGACCGCCTTCCTGACTGACGACGGCGTAGAGTATTCGGAGACCGAACCGAACTTGATCGTGGGGAAGTTGGCGGCTTGGAGACTTTCAGATGCTCGCGAAACGGCAGTACCGACGGCTCCCTGGTCGTAGTCGACGGCGAGTATCTTGATGTTGTGGGTACGCTTGGCTTGATCGAAGCTCGTTCCGAACAAATATGACATGTTCGCGAGGATTAGCAATAGGACCATGACGGCTGACATGACCATGGGAATCAAAATTCCCTTTAGTTGGGCGGCGGGCCACGAGGATAGGGGCGTCCTCGCCGGTGTTGGTTGTGACGACATTGTGGTTCGTGTTTGGTATAATCCAGTGACGTAGAAACGCGAGATGGGATTTGATATCGGTTTTTGCGAACGCAGGCTCGATGCGTGATGCCTACTTGGGTAGTGGTAGAAACAGAAAGTCGGTGATAGTCAAGTAACAACCCAGATCTGACTGACGGGGTGATTCGAGTTGTCCTTTAAAGAGCCATATTCTGATAATGTGCTTCCCACGTTGTCCCCATTTGCATGTGGTGGTCCCGAGATAAAGCACGAACTAGCTTGATCAAGGACTCGCGGAGGCCGGCCGAGCAGGCTCCCATCGCGGGGACGGGCCCGTCCAACGGACCCGGGAACATTTCGGGGTCATAATTCGTCGTCATCCGCCTTGCCAACTGTCTAGTTCTATGAACACAATCGTATATTCCTCGGTGGAGGCCTCGGTCATTAGTCCGAGCAGCGAGGCCGAAGTCCTCGTGGACCCCCTGTTGCGACTTGGGCAAGGGGGAATCCGCAGCGGGAAGTGGGCAGGTATGGTTGGAAAGTCTTCTGATGTGTCGGCAAGTCGACTAGGGAGTGAGGGTTCCTCGAATCCTGGTTCATTGCAAGTATTGAGGACCCGATGCTACACGGCGGATCGGTGCTTGTGCACGCCGACTGGCCGGCCTTTTCTCATTAGCAGCCTGCCGCTCCCCCGTCTTCACCGTCTTCCGCCACTCGAATTGATCAGCCGCTATCTCCCTATTACCACTAGCATCCAACTGGATCCCCTTCTCCATACGCGTCAGGAGCTGCTCGTGTCATCTGAAGTCTCGCCAACCTTAAAGTCCAACGTCTTCTAGACACTTTATCTCGACTTCCATACTGAGGAAGTGTTTCCTTCAACTCAGCTGTCTATGCTCGTTGCCTTTTACCGGCCTGCCCTCGAAAGTGGCCGTGCTACAATAGGCTGCTGACGGTCTGCTGGACGACACAGACTTGGTTGACAAACATTGAGTGCTTTTCTTTGTGACGCCATGTTCATCTCCATGTCTAACTTGCATCAACAACACTCGGTTTCGCTCTGTTTCTAACCTGTTTACTGAGATTGGGTACTTGAGTGCTGTTCGGTCCCGAATTTACAACTTCGCCGAAGCGGTGAGGTAGCCAACCTTCGGACTTTCAATAAGCGCCGACCGTTAAACGCAAGGATCAGCCAAGCCACTGGGCTGTCCGGCATTAAGCTTTACGTCCCCCCGGCTTTAGGACTCCTCGCCGAGGGCCCCGGCCAGTCGAGTTGAAGAAGAAGCAGATCACATTGAGACGTCCCGCTTTTCACCGCCACTGTCGACTGCGTCGACAACGACGAAAGCCGGCATGATCAAAGCACCTCGAGACAAGGGTGGAGTTGAGGTTCCAAGCTATGGCCGCTGCACGACAACCCCGATCGTTCG
This sequence comes from Colletotrichum sansevieriae, assembly GCA_026260285.1. Classification (NCBI taxonomy): domain Eukaryota; kingdom Fungi; phylum Ascomycota; class Sordariomycetes; order Glomerellales; family Glomerellaceae; genus Colletotrichum; species Colletotrichum sansevieriae. The sequence continues at coordinate 7,156 of JAOQIF010001082.1, forward strand.
ATCCGTCATCTGAGCCGCTGCGAGCGGAGCGTCTCCCTAAAGTTTAATGCGAGACTTGTTGAAGACTGATGGAATGATTCACTCCCAGAAATGAACCATGGCTGTCTTGCCATTCCCAATCTCCCGCCCTACCCACTGAGCCAGGAGGCCCTCCTTCGTATCCTGAACTTAAAAGATCCTGATCATGCTGATCATGGTGTTCTGTAGGGCTTGCCCGGCAGGTGTTCAAGGCCTGACAGACCATGATTGCGAACAGTAACATTGAAGATCTCATATATTGCAGGTGAGCTTCGTCTTCATGCCATCTCTTTTTCGCTGGCGCGTTTTCACCCTGAATGTTATTCACGTGGCGGATAAGTAGGTTGGAAACACAAATGTTCGCTGCATGTAGTCGCACTTGCTTGGCCATTCTGTTTACGCCAACCTGTCATGTCTCCTCATCATTCATACTTGCTTTGACAATTGCTGATATAAACAATCGAAACAATTTGAAGAAAAAAAAAAGACATGTGCATCCTAAACAATGGTACACGAAACACGTCGTCTCACAGCAAGAGATCACCGTCCTCCCATGCTTGTCCGTCACGGATGGCATCAGCCGTGGTATCTCCATTCAACGCCCAAGGCGGCGCCGGGACTGTCCGGAAGTAACAGCCAGTCTTATGCCCGGTCTGCGTGTACTGTGGTTGACCATTCTCACCCAGCGGCATGATTAGCCCCCATTCAGCCAAGCACAGCCAGCAGTACTGAGTCCCGCATTTCGCACAAGTCATGTGGAAGCAACCGTTGTCCTTCAAGACGGGGGCATCGCAGCCTGGGCACGACTTGGTGTTGTCGGCTAGCCATTTGGAACTGGCCCGGCTCGCCTCGGTCTGCTCCATCAGTCTGTCGTACTCCTCACAGCTCTGGCCGCTGTGCCACGGTGTCTGGTGAAGGAAGCACATTTCGAAACGGCAGGAATGGCAAGTGACAAAGTTCTCCGGCCGACCCAGCCCCGACCAGGTTTCCACGTCATTGAGTTGTCCCATTTGGCAGCCTTCGGCCAGACACCATCGGAATTCAGGCGTCTGAGATAGGTACCGGCTCAGCTGCAGTCTGTCGTATCTCTCAAAGGTTTCTGGGCTGGCTAGCATTTTGACTTGTTGTTGGGTGTACTCGTGGAAACAGCCTTCGTGCGGACACGAAACGTCGTGGGAGCTACCGAGATTCTCCAAGCTGATTGCGATGTGAGCCTCCAAGCAACCCAAACAGGTATTCAGAGCATGGCGACGCGAGCAATCTGGCAGCAGACGACGGCCTGGAAACTGTACGAGAGCCCGAGTCCAGCGACCTCTAGGAAGGCGCTCTTGGGTGATGGCGTCTTCGAAGGCTTCCTCCGGTGCATAGTTCTCAACAAAATCTTCGCAGCAAACCGCGCAGGTCTTGACGATCTCGCTTTCCCTGATCAAGTGCGCGAACAGGGGTACGTTGGTAGGTGTTCCATCGGGTGACTCAATTGCGATGACTGTGATTTGCATCTCCTTGACGTCGTGCGGCAAAACGTTCAAAGGCCACATGGCGCCTATAGAGACAAGACTTCGGTGAAGATCGCTGGCTAGCAGGGCCTGTTCATCTGTAAGCAAAGGGAACCTCTCGTTGAGCAACTTCCGATGTTGAAAAGCAAGTTGAAATGGCTCCTCAAGCCCGGGAAGCTCGTGTTTCTGGACGCTGAAATTGCCCAGCTGCGAAAAGAGGGCGTCCAAATCTCGGCACAACACCTGGCCCTCGCATTGGGGCAGGGGACAGCTGACTTTGATGCCCAATCCATCAATCAAAGACCACCGAGCATCCGGGGAGGAATACCACAAATCTGTCCAGATGCTGTTCTTGATGCTGTTGATGAGGCACTGTGAACAAATGTTCTCTCCGCAACATGTTGTCCGGGCAAACGGCAGCCCGGCGCCTGAGAAAATACCAGGCTTCAGCCCGTGGCAAATACTGCATGTCGTCATTGGAGAGGGTGAGTGGTGCTTGCAGCGAAGTCGCGGTGATGAAGAGATCGAGTTTTCTGTACATGCACAGCTTGGAAAGATTCTGACGAGGTAGCGGCGGCAGAAAGAGACTGAACATCCGCGTCCCAGTAAATATAGAACATCAACGGCATCCTGTCCAGGTTAAGAATCATCAAAGCTTCAAAGTCCTCGAAGATTCGGGGCCACTTTGGACAACCCTCGGTGAAGAAGGACGAAACGAGCCGCGTCCACGATCGTGACCAGTGATAGAACAATGCGGACGAAGGATCTCCGTTTCTAGGCATGCACACAAAGACTGGCTTGAACTGCTTTGTTCTCTTTGATACCACGCCATAGACAAGGGATTATGTTGCTCATTTCAACTACGTGAGCAATCAGTTGTATCTCCGGTGACACATTGAGTCAACATATACTATTAACTTGGGGACCAGTGCAGCGTGGAATACGTGGATGAGGTAAAGACTCTTAGTGGGAGATCATTTCCACTATGCACAATACCGCGACACGCGGCGTATGGAAGTCATGGAAGCTGGGTGAAGCTACCAGTCACAGCTAGGGACCCAGGGTTGCACCCATTGGAAGACTTTCGTGTTCCCAGAGTCGAAGACAGCGAATCCCTAGTTATGTCGCCCAAAAGCCTAAGAGAGAAAATCTCCGAAAGCAACGTAAGGTAGTGTAAGCCTCAGCTGATCGCCGCCTGATGCTTCCTGGACTTGAAACTGACAGCAGGGGCAACCCAAGAAGAAAGAGTAACTTTGAGGCTGCTGGCCCCGTTCCCGGGATTCGAAGAAACAAAGGGTGCGCAGCTTTCATTTTGAGTTCTACGCAGTGGAACGTCTTCCGCAATGAGTTCTCAGGATGTCGCATCGTTCGTTCCATGGACGCGGGAACTCCCGCTGCGTCAATCGTCCAACTTGAGCACACGCGTCGGGACACGTCACCTGCACCAACACACTGCTGCGATCGAGCCAAAGGACGGGGTTTAAAGTTACAAATGGAAACGGTCTATGTTCGGGGGAATATATATGTGCGATGGAAGCTAAAAATCCTGGACCATGTTCGAAAAAAAGACCTGCTTCTCCACTTGCTCGCGCCATAACCTAATCGCGATGCACGTTCACATGTAGGCAGCGTCGTAGTAGCCGGCGCTGGTGTGGCCTGAGCCCAAGATACTGCTGATGGCCACGGGGGAGCTCAGCTTCTTGGAAAAGCTGGCGCGGGTGCCCTGAGAGCCGGCGCCGGTGTTGTGGTACTCGCCGAAGAGAACGTTGCTGGTGCGGGGGTCACCCTGGTTCCAGACGTGCCATCCAGCCGAGTTGATGACGCCGGTCATGCTGGTCTTCTGGAAGACGACCTGGGCGTAGGCTCTCCAGGGCCGGCCGAGGAAGAATGCTCCGTCGGCGACAGAGGCCCCTGGGGCGGCAGCGACGGTGCAGCTGTTGAAGACGTATTCGGACTTGGCCGAAGAGCTCGCGCGGCCGTTGGCTGGGTCGTGGTGTTAGTACGTTGACGAGTAAGTTGAAGAGCATTCTCTCTTCCCGTGGGGAGAAGGGGGGGGGGGGGGGGGTTTGTTTCTCACCTGTGAGGTAACCAATAGAAGCAGAGACCACACGAAGGTCGCACTTCTCGAACCAAGTCATAGCCAGCTGTCCGAAGATGATGTCGGTGGCGCCAGAGATCAAGCACTTGGAGTAGAGCTGGTTGCCCTGCTCGCTGAGGAGGGTGTCCTGGAAGCCCGTGAACTGGCATCCGTAGAAGCCGCTGTCGGAGTACGCGCTCAGGGCGACGGCCTGGCTGCCCTTGCCGTAGGTGTTTGCGACGTTGACGTTGTAAAGCTTGAAGTCCTTGGCCTTGACACGGAGAGTAGCCGTTCCATCATCGTCCAAGCCGTCGGCCTGGCTCTTCTTGGCCGTGATGGTGACCTTGTTGCCCGAGTAGCTGGACGTGTCGGCCGTGTAGCCGTAGATGGTCAGCTGGGCCTTGCGGGCCGGGACGAGGACCTGCTCGCTGTACGTGCCCTGGTCGATGAAGATGCACTGCTTGCCCGAGGCCGTGGTCGACAGAGAGTCGACGGCCTTCTGGATGGTGCCGAACTGGCCGCTGCCGGGCGACTTCTTGACCACGACGCAGCCCGAGGGAGCAGTGGTGCGGCCGGCGGCCAGCACCGCCGCGACAAACGTGAGGGCAGTGAAGAAGGACTTCATTGTAAGTGAAAAGGAACGAAACTGCTAGTTGGTTCGGCTGAAGTCTGCTCCGAACTGGAAGAGAAAGATCACCCGCGTTTCAGTGGCGGCGACTCGGCATCCTTTATGTATTTTGATCAAGGGTCCACAAACCCCTGAGGAGATGGAGACGAGGAGCGAGGGGCGGGACGGCATCGTGGTTTGATTGTGTTCGTGTTGAAGTCGGGGGACTGACTGTCTACTGATGATTGGTGAAGACGGGCATCGGCACGCAAGAGGGCTTTCGTAGATTCGACACCGACTGAGGAGCCAATCCCGAGCTCAAGAACTTTAATTTAGACATGGCTTCGAGCTGGGGTAGACCCTGGAACGGCAATCCGCGGCATCAAGGGGGGTCTATCACTCTGGAACCGCGGCGTTCTAGGAGGCCCCCGGCCGAGTCCTCGTTGGCGGATTAACTTGCCCAATGGTGCCAGCGAGTTGGGTTGTCGTCCGATTTGTTCGCGGTGGATGACTGCGGGGTGACCAGACCGGCGAGCGGTTTATCTCGTACAAGCAGGTTGTGCCGACGAGTCAGACTTTCAACATCGAACAGCCTTCCGGGAGCAAGTGGATCGTCTGAAGCGAATCTCGACGAAACAAGCGGCTTCATCAACCAAGAACAAGGAATGCTGGTTCACAGCTCGCATGCGTTCACCTGGGAATAGACAGACCGGTTCGGTTCGGTTCGCAGGGGTCCTCCGTGTTCAGCACCGACACCTTCGAATCACCTACTATAATCAAGTAGTGTCTGATTTTGACGCAACCCTCTGTTCCAGCCCGTCGCTTTTGCTCGAGAAGTCTACCACAAAGGTGTCTTCAAGATGTACGGCGCGGGGCGTCCGATCGCCGGCCCAAGACAGCGGTTTGCACATCGGACAAGAGAGGCAGATTGACGTGCGTCTTCCGGTGGATAGACCTCTTGTCGCAAAAGCTTATTCAAGACGCTATTGAGTAATAATAGCTTCTTTGATCTCCACATTAAATGGCCTCATATAACCGACGCGTTTGTCGTGTTGATGTGTGGGCTCGTGCAGGACGACGCGATACTTCAGCTTCCTCTCTGGGCAGATGGGCGGGAGAATATCTGCTCAAGTTGAACTTGCCCTCATGCGGAGGTCAAAAAATTCCTGGTACAATCACGTCCATGTCTCCGCTCCGTTTATGCAGAGCGCACAAGTTTTCTGAACAAATGTGAGATCCAATATGAATATTGACTTCAGAACAGCTCGCTTCTGCGCTAATGCATTCACGCAAACTATTTCACCAGTATGCCAACTTTGGGGAGGAGAGATCAAAACACTTCTATTCCGACGCGTGTAAAGCTCGAAACATAGTCCTGCGCCATGATGGCCGCCGCTGCTTGACGCCATCCACCCGGCGGGATCGCGCGAGCAACCTCTTGACATCCCCATGCGATCCAACGACAACTTGGCGCCATGGAGCTTCAGTCCAACTTGATTCTAAGCTTGAATCACTTAGAATCAATGCTGCTCAAGCCTCATGAAGGTCACGTCAGGAATCGACATGCGTCTAACTTGCACGTCCTCAGCCTCAACCACCACGAATGGATCATCTCAACGCGGTACTGTCTTGCAACGTAAGTAGACCAATGTGGTTTGTGTGTTCTATTGCATGAATTGTTTACCTCTTATGTAACGAGTTACGGGTGCTGTGTCAAATCGAGATTATGACTACTTCCCCTTGTCGACCGATATCTTTCCAGACCCCAAACACCCAGCGAATGATTTCTAACGCAATCCCTTCTGGCCGTTTGCCAATATTGATCCGCCTTCCTGAACCTCACATACTTCCAGGACTGCTGGTGTACGACCCACACCCTCCGTCGAGGGTTGACAAGTCTGAATAGTACTCGCAACCGAGCACCTCCTCATGGAGGTACAACGTATCCTCGGCAGTTCTCATGTAGTAATCCACCTTGAAACTTCCGCCGGACTCACCCCTGTGGGCAGAGAAGTGCCATGGCGTGCTCCTTTTCGGGACGGAATGCCGCACCCTCATTTCGTCGACGGGCAGCCCAAGACACGAGTCCGGTCCCGAAAACTGAAGCTGTCCGTAAACGTCCAATCCCACGTTGTGTTCTAGCTCGATCAGTCGACGCGCGATGCAGTACAGCTCGCCCTTGTTCCACATCGCCTCGCAGGGTGATCCAAGAACCGTCAGGAGTCGGAGTGCCTCGATCCGCACGTCCAGCGCCCGGCACTTCGTCGCAATGAAGAAGAGCGAGGGCGCGAAACCTGCTTCGAATAGGAAATGAGGAGGACTGTTGTTGGCCTGTGACTCTGCGAACTTGGACGTCTGCTCGGTAATTCGTCGAAATCTGTCGAGGTGCTTATCGTAGTCGGCTTCGTCTGCGTTGAAGGCCATATCGGTCCACATATAGGAGAGTTCGTATTTGAGTAGCGCGTTGATTCTAGGGCCCCCTCGTATTCGAGTGCATGTCGCTTTTGATCTTTCGTCCAAGTCCTGCCACGAGTGGTGCCACCGGTCCAGGGACTGCTGCAGATCGCGTCGTAGTCCGAGCAGCTCGCTCGGAGGCTCATGATGCCGTAAAGGTCCGATGCGATAGTCGTCACCGAGTCGGACAAGCCGCATCATTTGATTATAAATATCGTCGATTGAAGATTGCGCCTGCGCAAAGGTTGTAAAATACGCAGAAGCTGGGCATCTGCAAACGTCTGGATATGGGAACTCTTGGTTGTGGTTCTCAGAGAAGAATGAGACCATGCTCAGCCGTCGAAAGATTGGTAATAAGTGGTCGCGAACGACCGGCTGAGAGCAAGAGCTTTCCAGTATCGCCATGCCGTGATTGCAGTGCCTGATTGCGGCCTCGCTGTTGGACTGTAAGAGCTCGATGCAGACGAACAAGATGCAGGCCACCAGGACCAACCCGTTGCCGTCGTTCTTCATCGGCTTCAGCCCATAGATGGCGGCATTGTAGTGACTGAGTGCCACATCGTCTAGCTGTGAGTTCATACCAGCCTGGATGTTTCCGTAGAGCAAGCCGATGGCAATGACTGCGTGCCTGACTGCCGGCTCGTGATTAGTATATTGTACCACCAGATGGGTCCAAAAATGGGGGTCGGTCGGGCCCGAGAGAAACGGCGCGACGTGGTCGTGATAGTACCGCAGAGCTTTCGCTTCTTTGTCATTCGTGGTTGCGTCCATTTGAAGCGTTTGAGGGCGTTGCCATCGGAGTACGGAGGCGGGCTCTACCGCATATCCGTCGCATTTGCGGCCGGTGCTGGTACATCGGTTGCAGAAAGGCTTGCCTTCATCACACTTGATCTTGCGAATTCTGAATTGCCAAGTCAGTGACGAAATGTCGCAATAATGGGACCGGCCCTGAACAACTCACTTGCAGGTCAAGCACCCTGTCCGGACTTTTCGACTACCTTTCCTGGCCATGGGGTTCCCAGTTGATTGAGCTCCTGTGAATGCCACGCTTTGATCCGGCAGTTCGAATCTTGCTACAAGGTTGATTGGGCCTTTCGGAACCCTCCCATGCGTCTCTGGGCGTGAAGAATGAGGGAGGTCTGTTGCATCATGGCTTCTCAACTTCGCGGTGAGCAGATATTAAAGACGAAGCCGGGATTGTGGAGTGGACAATACCTTCCGAATGCTTCAGGTCCGTCCGCGACATCATCGCCGCCGGATTGCAGGTTCCTCGGGCCAATGAAGCTGATTAGTTAACTACCTGCCTGAAATCTATCAGCACAGCCCTGTGGTTCGTTTTGGCCGGTTACTTCAGTGAGAGTCCTGCCGCATTGGGGGCCAGACTGCATCCCGCATCGTCTGTGGGACCTTTGTACGGCAGCCTGCAGGGACGACTGGCTCAAATCAAATTCTAACTGCTTTAGGTCACTATACTCACGCTCTCTTCAGTATATAACTAAATATCATATTATAATTATGCGTATATAGATAAAATCGCACCTATACCTAATTAATCTAACTTTTTTTCTAAATTATATACTTTATCTAACCTATATAACTTAAATCCTAATAAATCACGCTATCTTTGAAATATTTCCTTTTATATAGTATTCCTTATTATAGGGGCGATCGAGTGCCTAAATAGCAGCTTATGTTACCTCAAAGCCTGACTTTAGCTAGTATCTTTCTATTCGATATATAGTGCAAATCTTATATCGATTCCGATCCTAGATATAATTAACCTTATAGATATAAGTTATTTAGTACTAATCCCTTTTTTCTAGTTCTTAACTTTCTTAGACTAATAAAATCCCTCCTGCTTATATCCTACCGAAGCTAACTACGAAACCTCCCGCCCTCTTAACCCCTGCAAACCCTATATCTATTCAGACTACTATAACCTTTTATAGCTATATTATAACTAGGAAGAACGAACGCGAAGCTAGTATCCAGGCTATAAAGAAGGTACTAGCACCCTCCCTAATAATCGATATCCTTCTGTCGTTATATATGGTTATATATTATGAAGTTGATGAGTATAGGTTTAAAGTCCTAACGTATACCTATATTCCTCTCCTTAAACGCTTTATAACTCGGCTATCTTTTATCCTAGCGATAAAATACTAGTTATATAAGGAGATAATTCGAGTAATCCTTAGTCGGTTTATTATAGATAAGTAATACCTCGATTGAATATAGAAAGCAATTCCTATTAACAATAAAAACCCTATGCATATTACCTATTACCTCGATAAAGCGTATATAGCTATATCCCTTAGCGAATTCTTATATAATATTATAATACCTATTGAGAAGAACGTTTGCTCTTTATCACTTACTTGCTTTAATTCTATCAACCTACTAATACTTAATTAAGTTTTATCTAAAAAAGTTCAAGTTCGTAAGCAAGTTAAAGCATCTACTTTAACAATACCTAAAGCAAAGCAATAAGAGACTAAGCTAGTAGATAAATCTATACTAGAAGATAAGAAATAACTAGAGCAAAAACCTCAGTCTAAGCCTCAAAATAAGGTTAAGCTAGCTATTAAAGTTGAATAATAACTAATAATCTCTACTCGATCCTAAATAGGTACTACTCGGAAGCTTTTAGCAAAGGCACTTGCTAGAATATCTTTATAAGTAACTATAAAGGAATTCTCTTATAAATAATCCTTTTTAGACTTTACTTATTCTAATTAATAAGATATTACTCTAATTAAACCTTACTTAGAAGAAATAATTAAGGTAAAGAGGGATTAAACTAAAGATAATTCTAAATAAGGGTATAGTAGTATATAAGGAAATAAATAGAATAGTATAAATAGAAAGACTAGAAATCAAAAAAAATCCCTTTTATATAGAGATATAATATCTCGAACTTCCCTTTTTACTTCAATCCCCCCCCCTTTTGTCGAGTTTACTCTCTATTTCTTCTAATACTAGATTATTAATATTAATACCTTTTAATAGTAAATGCTCCTTAAGCTATTATATCTTACTACTTAGTATATTAAGAAGTATAAGTTTAGGTAAGCTTTTATAGAGATAATATTATTATAACTTCTCTCGTAAAAATAGATATTGCTTAAGTTAGGGAAACTTTATTATATTATTCCTTAAATACCTACTATTAGGAAGGTTAGGTGCTATATATAGGATATCCTAATAAAGTATAACTATACTTAGATATAAGTAAGCATCTAAATCGATTTAGTCGTAGCCTAAAGCTTCTTGAATAATCTATAAGCGCTCAGGGTTAATTAGTTATGAGTAGTCTTATGCTATTTGGAGATCTAGTTAATAGAATAGATACTATAGTTAGCCGTTAAGTACGTAAGAACGATTGCATTGTTTGCAAATGCGGTGGGAATTCTATATATATATGAAGTCGGCAAAGTCTTAGTAGATAAGCAGTATAAAGATAAATAATATTGCAATATAATTAGCAATTAATCCTGAGTAAAATAGGCTATACCCTTATAATAAACTAAGGTACTCCTAGAAAATATTAGTATAATCCTTAGAAATAGAAGTAATAAATATATATACTTACTAAAAGATAGATAATACTTAATATAAGCGTTCCTACTAACTCTTAATCTTAATATTATAAATACTTTTTCCAAAGACCTAATAGTCTCGAAATTTAATAGGAACTTCTTTATTATTTTATATCTTCTTGCGTGAAGATAATAAGGACTAATAGGTTCTAGCTATAATTATAGTCTTAATACTACGATTAGAACGAATAATTAGAGGCATATAGCTAAGCTTTGAAATAACCTCAAGATATTAAGCTATTACGTTGCGAGATATATATGCTGAGATCCTAATATAAAACTATATAATAAATCGAGAGTAGGTATTAATACCTATATAGATCTCAAAGCCGTATAGAAGTAATTTATCGTATATATTAAGTAACTAAATGAAATTTGGGCCGGGCGTTATCTAACCTTTACGTCTATATTATATCTCTTATAAACGAGTAGTAATATTATTAGGAAAGACTTCACGATATGCCTCATAGAGGATATCGCAGCTAATAAGATAACCTTATTAGCATATAAACGTATAGAGATATTCTTATCCGTACCCTTATGCTATACGTGCTTCCCGAGTTGATAATTAGAAGAATATAATTGCACGAGCCTTTATAGCTGCAAGTTGTTCTATATTTTAGCGTTAATATATACTATTCTTCTAACATAGGTCTATTAGGCTAGTAGAACTTATTAAAAACCCTTTACTTTAAAGGGTATAAAGGATATTTAAATCTAAAAGACGTTATTAAAAGAAGAGTGCTTAAATACGGGTAAGTAACTCTAGAGTAAGAATCGTATAGGATTCGCAGCGAAAGTTCTATTTTTGAAGTTGCTATTTAAAAGTTGCTTTTGAGAGTTGAATATAATATATTGAGATTAAATATATAATAATTTCATTATATAGCTAGTTATCTTATAACTTTATAAAGATTTCCAACTGGAATTAATCTAGATTAATTCGCTTTCGGGGCATTTTGAGCTATTATATATAGATATATATATTCATAAATAAGACTGAGAGAGTTTATATAGTGCTATATTATAATGCATAAGAATATGAAGCTATCTACGTAGCCGCCTAGTCTAGTACTAGGGCGTGAAGCTATATACAGGCTTATAGGGCTTAGGCCCTACCTATAAAGCTATATTCAGAAGTATACGACTTAGGCTAACCCTTTCTAACGCTATGCGAACTAAAAGCTACCTAAACGCCTTTATATATACGTACACGTAGATATATAGAGCTAATTACTTCTTAGGCTTAATCTTACCCTCCTCCTCTATAGTAGTTAGTAATAAACCCTTATATATAGGAGCGGATATATTTATACTAAAGCGAATACGCTTATTTATAAGGATAAGGAAAAGCTTAGCAGTTAACTAGAGGTTTCTAATGCTAAATATCTCTATAATCTCGCGTACGAGGTTATTATTATTTATATTGAGGTCGATCTCTACCTCAAACTTATCTAAGGTTATATACTACTACTTATAGGAACTCTTAGGCTCGGACGGGGCTATATACTTAGTTCTACTCTTAACCGGAGTTAACTAGGGGGTATTACTACTATCTATATCTATAGATATTAGTATACTATTAAGCATAGCTATATAGGAGTATATAGAACTTATAACGAGTTTTTATAGAGTAGTTCTTATTATTCGAGGCGTAGTAGCAGTTCGCGCAGCAGCTATGCTCTAGAAAGGTAATATAGCCCTCGTACGGGCTATTTCCCTTATAATAAGGGGCGTACGCCTTATCTCCCTCTAGAATATCTCTATATATAAAGGTAAAGACTCTATTGCTAACTTAGTTTTAGATAATATTAAAGACTAGAAAGGGGCTATTAGTATACGAGCGATCTTATAGGTGAACGAGATGCTAGGGCTATATAAACGTTAGTATAGGAACCCGAAGGATTATATTAGATTATATAGAGACGTACGCCGTTAGGTATATTCGTAACTAACTGCTTAGTCTTAGGCGAAGCGATATACTTAAAGTCTAGAATACATATTAGTAAATCCTTATATATGTGAATAAATAGTAGTATATATACTCTTAAGTAATTATTTAGTTATAGTAGGGCTTATATAGTTATATGCGGGATCGTTTAGCATCTCGGAAGGAGCGTTCTAAAGGAGCTCCTTACTATTAATTGCAGTCGGGACTAAGAGGATAGGAGCTATCGTGAGCAGTTATATATACTACTATACAAAATATATTAATATCTATATATTAATAATAATAGGAAATAAAATAAAAAAAACGCTTTTATGAAGGGGGGTGTATACTTATATATAGGGTAACTCCTAGAGGAAAAAAGAAGAAGAAGTTTTGAAATAGGGGGGCCTTAGCAGAAGAGATATTTATAAGTAGGGATATAGCGCCTTAATTAGTAATTTTCTAACTAATTAGAGCAGTATGAAAAGGTTATAGTACATACCCTCGCTTAATTATTCTACGGTATGGTGCGCATATATAGAAATTTTTGATTTGAGCTAGTCGTCCCTGCAGGCTGCCGTACCTTTGCAAGGATGAACGCGAGGAGGCCAATCGTGGAGCCTCAAGGCGGAGGGGCTAGTTGCATTTCTTCTGGTGCCAACATGTCATTTCCACAACGCGTACAGGCCAGAGGCACGGTCAGCGTGCAATGACGTGATCTTGGAGGGCTCGAATAGAGTTAGCCGTCCGTCGTAGACGAAACCTCCCGAATGGTGGACGACGAGATTAACTCGGAGTTACACAGCATACCTCGGGCTACATGCAGCCAGCCAAGGGGGGAAATGTGGGAATATCACACCTACTTCACGTCATGCATCTCGAGGAAAACTACTCCGATGGACTCGGACACGGAATTCTGTTCACACACACACAGTTACCGCCCTACAGGGCGATGGATCCCGAATCCTTCTACCGCATTCTGCTGCGGGCATCACCAAAATCGAAAGACTTCGCAGTCGATGTAAGCCACAGAGTGTAGGATGCTCCCACAAAGCCGGTGGAGGCATGCCCGTACATCGACCGGCTTCGCGGGACGCCTGCATTCCCTGGATTGCTTGTCAATGTTAGTGCTGATTCGCTGGAATAAAGCGATTTTCATACGTTCCCGAGAAGCGGGATCCTTTGGAAGTCCATAGGTCACGGAACAGCGAGTAGGCACCTCACGCATCTCCTATAGATTGGGTATAGCTCGATAAAGTTCCCAGCTGTGAATGGACAGTAGTATCGTGCGTATCAATCCGTCATCGAGACTGAACAAATCTTGCATATGACTAAGGATACTTACTATACACGTCTCTAGGACACCATCCAGCTGGCTATGGGTATCGGCGGGCGCGGAGGACCGCCGGAATGCAGACGCCAACCGTTGCGTTTCCTCACCTGGCCAGCCCCAGAACTTGTTGATTCCAGGTACTCCATCGACCACGTCATTGCCGGAGCTATTGTGGAAGCTATGCTTGAGCGAAGGCTTTTTTCCCCCTGAATCACCAGCATTCACATCAGCCCACATTTGCTCCGCATTTGTCTGCGTAGCTCGACGTGCGTGACCTCTGCTACAACCAGCGTACAGCGAGCCAACCGCCATGCTTCCTGTAACGAGCCGCTCGTTCACTAGGCTACAGGAATCTTTGGACCGTCTTGCACATTTCAGATGTGTGTGACCCGTAACAACTGTCAACTCGCCTGTAGCCGCCAGCCGCCCGCATCGTAGGATCATCTCTCATCAACCCACGTGTTCTAACGCAGCCTAGTCCTCATCTCAGTTTCCGCCATCTATTTTGCGGCGCACTTTAGAGGTCTCCTCTATTATATGGCTGAGGAGGATGGATTGTTTAGCCCGGGTTCCCAGCCACCTAATGTCCGCAATGCAGGGTCTTTGGAGTAGAATTCTGACGATGCGTGAAAGACATTCATGGTCTCCAAAGCCTCCAACAGCCCTGCAAAACGTAAGTCGGGTGGCTCACATGAAGACCGCAGGACCATGGTATTACAATCAATATCGTATTGAAAGACCTGAGAACTTTCGAGGGCGGTCCGAACACGAGGGCGCAGAGGTTAGGGACGATATCCAGCTCACTAGAAGGTTGATCCTTCGAGTACTTCGATTCGCGGTCTCTAAGCATTATAGCTGAACGTTGTTTGATGAGGCGATTCCTTTGCTACATGTCTAATAGGGCTGTCTGGCTCTAATAAGATCCCATGTGGCCGCTAATTCGTGGAGGGTCACTTCCGTACCTGCTTCAAGACCTGGAGGGGAGGGATGAGTCATCATGCGATCCCGACTTAGCAGCCGTCGAATAAGAATGATTATGTCGAATGTATGCGAGGTTCTTTTAATCTCACTTTGCCGGGCTGTCATGGGTTCAGTTGTATCCGGCCCCCGAGTATCTAAGCTTTGCGCCTGCCCTGATGATACAGAACGGTAGGCACCCGTAGTACGCGCTATCCCTGCCTGGGTCTGCATCACGACATTGTGGAAATCAGCCCTGCGTCTGCACTAAGCTCTTTTGATGGGCTGTTCTCATTTGACATATCCGCTTTCGGATGTGAGGCGTGGCACTCCCGCGCTCTAGGTGAACGGCCGATATCATGCAGCTTTTGTACAGAGACGAGCACGAGAATTGCACTCAAAGCCGGGGAGAACATGAATCTCAGCCTTGAAGAGATTCGGGGATTAGGGTCCCTCAAAGAGTGCTATGAGTGATTGACAAGCTATCAAAGTTGAACAATGTAAAACTGGTTCAACGACCGCTGAAGACGGTCAATACTCCCACCTCCTTCCAGAAAATCCAAGGTCACATCCATCTTCGCCAGTGTTCGGACTAGATTTCAAATTGCAGTTGCAATTATGAATGACCAAGAGTTTAGGGATGATTTGAAAAATCAATCACTCGCGCGCTTCTACTCTCGGAATAGCCCGGCTGGGTCTGAGACTGGACTGCGGCTTCCCAAATGTGTCGTACAGATCACGCCGGCTATGCTGCATCACCAATGCTGACGTGAGGTACACGGAGGCTGCGAGTTTCTGCAATGCAGATGGCAAAGTGTACCTCGGCTAATCTCTAGTGATAATCCTTCACATCATTTTGCCTTGGATTTCATATTTTGAAATCAACTAATACCTCGCGTTTGCTGAGTTCATCGCCAGGTCAGGCTGGCACCATACCTACTTTCCCAGTGTTAGTATTAGCATCGAGACTCGGTGCTTTTGACCCGCAGGATGACTGATTGCACATTTCTCGCCTCTTCAACCCACAAGAAAGTGACGAAATAACTCCGGAGGGTGTGATGCCAATGCCTGTTTGGCTACGTCGCTCTACCCCCAACAAAATCTCATTCGACCAACCCTGTCGTCAAGCTCGAAAAGAGGGCTCATTGCAGCAAACTCAGGTTGGAATCGGTGGCTCTGGAAGACATCCCTCTTCTTACCGAAGTATGGTTTGCTGCTTTCACAGATCCTAAACTGCGACTTCTCTGGCCTGATACCCCGGGTGTCCGCAAGTGGCGTGACGACCGCACCCGCCACGGTTTTCTCCACAAGCCGTTCCAAAAATACATTAAAGTGGTCGATACAGAAGCATTCGACGCAGATGGGCGGCCACGCATAGCAGCAGCATACGGAAAATGGGACATGTCCATGCCCGAGGAACGAGGACAACGATACCCGCGTTGGCACGAGGGTATGCCTGGGGAGGTTTGCGATGTGCTTTTCAAAAGGGAAGAGAAAGAGAGACGGCGGGTCATGGGGAACGAGAAGCATTACTGTATGGTCTACCCCACGCCCGTCCGGAATTACTGGTTTTGCTGACCGTGAGGAAGATACCACAGACCTAGACACTGTTGCAACCCACCCAGACTATCAGAGGAAAGGGGCGGGGTCCATGCTCGTGAGATGGGGCTGTGACTGGGCAGATGAGAACGGTGTCGGGGCTTATGTGGATGCTAGCCAGGACGGCGCACCTCTGTACCAGAGATGTGGCTTCGTTGATGAGAGCGAGGCTGGCGCAGGGGACATTGCTTCAATGGCTCGGCGAAAGCGCTGATGCGGTGATGCAGTGCTCGGAAACCCCGGTTTTGGGCCCTCGGTCAAGAGCCCGGCCACGGGCAGCATTACAGTGAACGGCTAGTGAAGAATTCTACCGCAGCTGACCACAAATGCCACCAGTTGGCACCACCCGGCGGCTATAGAGTACTATATACTTAGGGTATTATACCTACTAGGTAGAGAATATAAGAATCTTAATACTTATACATATACCCCTAATTATTTAATAGCATAACTAGGTAATAATCTACTAATAATAAATTCGTTAATAGATAATCCACTAGGCGAAAAGCTACTATTAGTATCTAACGAACGATTTATTACCCTCTTATATACCTCTTCGGCGTTATTAGATAACTACTATACTATATCTACCATATAGCTATAAAAATTACCTATCCCGCACCTATTATATAATAATTCGAATCTCGCTACTAGATATTAACCCTTTTAGAATATTATCTATACTGTTAAGAGCTAGATAATTTCTAAGGTTTTATAGAGACTACCTTATTTATAAGATACTATAAAAAGTATTAGAAGCTAATATTAATGAAGCTAGAGCTATCCTTAATAAGATTAATATTACGATTAACTATAAAGATAGTATAGATAGTAAGACTGTAGAAGACGACTTTCTTATTAAATAGCTTGAATTCCCTAAAAACCTTAATTAAGTCCTCCCTAGCTTTAAAATCTATTTTAATATTAATAAGCCTAACTAGTTCTTATTAAATATCCTATTTAAAATATATAAGCGATTAAAGAGCAAAGCTATACCCGCTATAATATACTTACTAAGCTTTTTTCTAACTACCCTATTATTAGCTACTACTTTATAGATTGTAGGTCCTTTATTTATACTAGCCTAAAGGACGACTAATAGCTATTACTACCCCTTCTATATTTAACGGGTAGACTAAAACCTACCTATATATATTTAGTATATAATATCCCGTTACTTCGTAATAGTCTAACTAGGCTAATAGATATATTTTAGTATATTATATTATAAGATATATAGGACCTAGAGACTAGCTATTATAACTTATATAATGATAAGGAGTAATATTATAATAATAATAGGAACTACCTTTATAGCTATAACGTACTACTATCTACTCGTAATACTCCTCTATATAATACCTCTAGAGGAACTCCCTTTAATAATATATAAGCTATACTCCCTACGATAGTTATTGTATAGATAGCCTAGACTATCTTAGCTATACTAGATATATATAACAGAAGCTAATGGTAGTTACTAGCTTCTAATAATAATAGTAGTTTTAATACTATTAAAGTAGAGGAAGTTAGCTACTTTAACCCTATAGCTAGAGATCTATTGAAATATAATATTGCGTTTAGTATAAAATATATAATATATATTAATATATATATCTTTACTAATTACCTTAGGTATTTAGTTATTACTTATAGAGAAATAGTAGTTAAAGAAATCTAGTCCTTATACTTATTAAGTTTAGTACTAATATAATACTCTATAGAACTAATAGATCTAGAACGAGTAGGGCTATTAATAGGAATAATTAATACTATTATTAACTACTTAAGATAACGCTTTAAGTAAAACTCGTTAGATATATTAAGAAGTTTCTATTCTAGAAGACTTACATTAAGATACTTAGTAGTTAGCGAATTTTCTATATAGCTATTTATATAGATTATAATCTATAATATATATAATATAGAGATCACGTATCTAGCTATATAACTTAAGGTTATCTTCAAGGTATTTAATAGTAATACCTAAGTATAACTATAGAAGCTATTATTTACTACTACGCTTATCTAATTCTTCGGGCGAGTTAATAATAGGGAAAGTATACTTATCGTAAGAGTATGGCGATAGGCCTAAACCAGGAAAGGCTAGAATGCTGAAACGTAGGTATCCGTTATTATATTGAACTATTTCTTAACCTTCTGAGTCTGCAGCTTGCAGAGTTTTCTCCAAGGTGCATTTATCCGCCCCTGACTCGCCGACGTTTTGCCGATAGCGTGGCTTTGCATCCTGCACCCGCTGTTGTTCCTTACAGATATTTATAGCGTTTCTTAGTATAATTGTTCTTAGATAATAAGTAGATATATTTAGGGTATTAATATTTATAGAGAAGCTAGATACCCTTTATTATATTAAATACCTAACTATACTATGCAACTTAAAAACATTTATTAGCTTTACTAGCTACATATATTATAATATCCTATACTATACTTAGATTATAAAGCCCCTAGAAGCGAGGAAGATAGAACTACTTAAGTAATATACTAATAGAGAAAGCGATAAGATAGTAGGTAAGGACCTAGGTAAGAAGAAGTAGATAACTATAATTAATCTCGCTCTAATAGAGGATAAGAAGATAGTATTTGAAATAGTTTATAATAAACTCTTAAAGTCTACTATAGTATATTACTTTAATCTATAGAGACCCTTATTTATCAACTTTAATGTTTCAGGAGCGGGAATTAGTATTATAAAATATTATATAGATCTAATAATATTATTAAAGATTACTAATTTAAAGGTATAGTTAACTCTATATTATTATGGATATTAGTATAGTTAATTACCTACTTATTATATATATTATTAATAGTAGAAAAGAAATACTAGCCTATAGAAATAGAGACTTTAGGGTTTATTTAGGCTTTAAAGAAGACTAAGTATATAGTTATTATATTATAATATCTAACTATAATTATTATAGACTATTTATCTATCCTAAGATTATAATAATAATCTAGTATTACCTTATTAATAGTAGCTAGCGCTAGTAATAAAAAGCTAGTGCGAGCTATAGAGTATCATAGCTAGTTCGAACTTAAGATACTCTATAATCCTAGAAAGTTATATATAGTACTAGACGTACTTTTATACTACCCGCTTACCCCGGACTAGATAATCTATAACTATATACTAGTAGGCTTAATATCATATCTTACTAGATAATATTAATAAAGATTAAGTTATATAGGCTTAGGCGTAATTAGTATTTATAGCTAATAATACCCTACTACCTATAGTGAAATTGCTACCTATATTATTATATAATAAGGATAACGAGACTAATACTAACCTAACTCTATTAGTAATATAAGACGGAATAGGAATAGTAATTCTTAGTATATACCCCACGTTTAAAGGAAAATTAATATAAGGCTATAATATGGACCTAGTATTTAGTCTAATTCTAAAAATAATCCGAGCGAATTTAGAGCTCTAAAAGGAGGATAGGGTAGAACTACTATTTAGGCTATATAATGGTTTGCTATAGAAAACTATATTAGGACTACCTAACCGACTTTATATCCCTTAGATATACCTCTTAGACGTTTTGAATATAGTTTATAGTAGAAATTACCTAGGTTTTAATAAGTTAGTAAGTATACTTATTAGCTACTATATACTATATATAACTTAGTAACTAAAGAAGTATATCGCGGGTTACTTATAATATACCTCCTATAGAACTCGTATATATAAGCCCTATAGTAGTATATAACTACTTATTCTATTACTATACCCCTATTACATAATTACTATTAACTTTATCCTTAGACTACTAGTTACTAAGAATAGCTATAACTATATATTTTTACTAGCTAACAAACTTTTAAAAGAAGTTAGGTTAATTCTAGGAAGGAAGACTAATTTAATAAAAGTATAAGTAAAGAGATTAATTAATTACTTATAGCTATATAACTCGGGTTTGCCTAAGATTATATTAAGCGATAGGGATCCGAAGTTCCTATTATAAATTTAGAAATATGTTTACAGATTACTAGGGACTAAACTACTATACTTAATAGCTTATTACCTTTAGATAGATAGGTAAAGTAAGCGGATAAATCTAATAATTAAGTTAGCGTTATATATATACTTTATAATATTATTACTACTATATGAATAGGATAAGGTACTTCTATATATCTAGTTTAAACTTAATAGTTCTAAGTTAGTAGCTACTAGATTATCTCCTAATAAAGTTATTTTAGGATTCTCCCCTAATAATATATTAGATTTAGTAGTAGGTGTAGCTTGAGGGAAACTACGACGACTATATTACTACCTTTAAGTCTATAACGCTATCGTAATTAAATTTATAAGATATTATAGTATTTTATATTATAAAATACTAGTATATACTATAATACATACCTATATACTATATAGAGGTATATTACATAACATAGTATTATTAATACTGTATATACTGTGTATAGAAACCTCTAGAGAGCAGTAGAACCTCGTGGAAACTGCTAGGATTCTAGCCTCTAATAAGGTTAAACCTTACATATAATAAGGTTACTAGCTTGCGTAAGCTAGTAGCTATATAAGGAAATAAGTGGGGCTTGATTTCTAAGCAGCTTACGCGTCATAGAAGGTTCTAGATACCTTACCTCTAGTTAGGGCTTGATTTCTAAGCAGCTTATGCGTTATAGAAGGTTCTAGATACCTTACCTCTAGTTAGGGCTTGATTTCTAAGCAGCTTACGCGTTATAGAAGGTTCTAGATACCTTACCTCTAGTATAAATAAGAGGTGAATCCCTCCTAGAAACTCCCTCTTTTAGATAGTAACGATGAATACTATTACTTCTTATACTATTACTATTATTACCCCTGCTTACGTAATGATTACGTAACCTACCGACTAACAGGTTATGAGCCCAGCTTACTAAGCTGATAACGATAACGATAACGATAACGAAAAAAACGAACGAACGAAACGAGATTCGAACCTCGAACCCCTCGATAAAAATCCACGAAAATTATACCGCTATACTATACGATATTATTATACTATAACCAGCTATAATGGACGCTAAATTCACTATTCCTAAGCTGGAAGGAGCCTCTAACTATACTACTTGGGCTTTAAGAGTTAAGGCTCTTTTAGCTAGCAAGGAGATAACTATAGACTTAGAGGCA
>JAOQIF010001083.1:0-28357 GCA_026260285.1 Colletotrichum sansevieriae
GCCTACTTAAAGATATAGGTCTTATTATATAAATAAGTAGGGAGAGTATTATTAAGCTATATTATAATCTCCTTAACTAGAACCTTATCCTTAGCCTAGCGAGCTGCCTATAAATATATATTAGATTAATAAAAGGATAAGACTAATTATAAGGTGAAACCTACCTCGAGCGAAACCTATAGATATACCTAGGTATATAAAGCTGCACTCTCCTCGATGCCTATAGTAAGGAGCTAGTTCTTATAGTTCTTAGAACTAGGCTTAAGACTAGCAGGGTTTACTAACTAGTTATAGAGGCGTTAGAGAAGCTCCTGCCCCTGCTCTATAGCTATAAAGATATAGAAGATCTCGCGCTATTAATACTAGCTAGTAGTAATTATATAGATACGACGCTTAACCTAGTTCTAATAGAAACGAGTAGTATTAATAAGATAAGTAGGAATCTAGAAATAAGAAAAGTTAGCCCGTACCTCTACTAAATAGTTAGTAAACTCACCCTATAGTACTTAATACTGCGAACCTAGTATAACTCGTATATATAATCACTATTATAGCAATAGGTATAGATAACCTAGGTATTCTTAGGGAGCTATAGGGCGTAACTAACGCAGGGTTCGCTACTACCCGCCTGATTATGCTAATAGTTACTACTGCTAAGTTTAGCCTTAGTAGGGCTATACTTAGCGAGGAGTCAGCTGATAAGGCTCTTAGCACTTATAATATTCGAGGAAGTATTAAAAGATAGGGAGGTTCTATAAAGTCTTAATAAAGGGCTTAGATAATATAAAAGTAGTTATTAAATAATATAGTATAATAAGGAGGGAAAAGAACTAACCCTAGGGCGGGAAAAAGCTATTATTTTATAAATAGCTAAAGAGACCTCGCTAAACTATTACAAAAGTAGATATAACTTCGGATAGCAAAGAATAGCAATTACTCACTATAATAGGTGCTACCTACCGGGAGATAGATATAGTAAATCAGTAATAATAGTTACTATCCGACCTACTTAATAGCCTCGTGATACGCCTAATTAGAAGGGGGATAATAGGATAAAAAACGAAGTTATTATAAGGGTATAGTATAAGAAAGTGCTCGCTAGATAAAGAGCGAATAATAGGAGAACTAAAACGAAGCTACTATTAGGATACCTACCCTCTTTTAAAAGGAAATAATAGGATAAAAAAATAAAGTCTTTATAAGGGTATAGCATAAGAAAGTGCTCGCTAAATAAAGGGCGAATAATAGGAGAATAAAAACGAGGTTATAAGGATAACTGCCCTCGTTTGAAAGGAAATAATAGGATCCCTTTAGAATAGCCCGGATAGAGAGCATAAAAGGGCTTAAAAGGAGAGGAACTATAAGGAACGGGATTATAAGCCTAGCTCTTATATCTATAACTCCAAGGGCTCTACTATCTTTTAGCGAATATTTAGCAAATAGATACCGCGCTAGATAATAATAGTAATAAGTAAAGGACTAGGGCCTACCCCGGATAGCTAAGAAGGATAATAACAGAGGGCTAACCTATAACACCCGATCTTATAGTAGGGATTATTATAATTAGAAGGGGGATAATTATAAGGGACTAGATACCTAGACCAGAGAAGCTAGAGATACTTTAGCTACTATAGGCCGAAGGGATAGAGAGGCCTATAGGTCTAGGGCATAGAACCCTTATAGCGAAGACTTAGCAAATACTCGCTAAAGGCTAGAAATAAGGGATCTTTAAGGAAGCAAGTAAAAGTAGTATAATAATACAGACCCTATCTTTTAGGTGCTTCTGCTATTAGTTTGACCTAACCGTGGCTCTTAGCCCCTCGATACCTTTACACTATTAGAAAGGAGTAATAGAGCTATATTCAGAAGTTATATAAGATAGTTAGGCTTATTTTTGTATCTTAATTAGGGATATTATCCCTAAGCTATAGCTTTAGGTAGTTAGTCCCTATATCAAGTAATTTATAGTTATTATTACTTAATCTTCTTCCTACTAATAACCTAGTTACTTCCTTTATATAGTTTCTAAATACTTACTTACTTACTTCCTTGAAAAGGGGACCTTTTAGAAGAGATTACTTACTTTCCTAGAGAGGGGACCTGAGGAGGGATTACTTAGAGGACTTCCCTAAGGAGGGGATCTTCTTAGTAAAGGGATTACTTAGA
The DNA here is from genome assembly GCA_026260285.1 of Colletotrichum sansevieriae. Lineage (NCBI taxonomy): Eukaryota > Fungi > Ascomycota > Sordariomycetes > Glomerellales > Glomerellaceae > Colletotrichum > Colletotrichum sansevieriae. The sequence continues at coordinate 2,167 of JAOQIF010001083.1, forward strand.
GGAGGGGGTTTAAAATACTTACTTACTTACCTTACTAGATCTTATTAACCCTAAAAAGGGATACCCTAAAGAGGGGATTATTAATTACTTATTATTTAGGATAGATAATCCTAGATAGATCTAGATTAGTAGAGGTAATAAGTTTAGAAGGAGATAGGAAGGGGAAGATTAAAAAAAGACTAAGGTCTTAATAGTAAGGTCTTAATAATATGATTAACTAATTATAATTAACTAATCTAGGTAATTTTTAATAAAGACTTAGTATATACCTTTTTACTCTAGAAAAATAGGCACTACTAGTATAAGCTGATTAAGATAGATCTACTAGACCTTTACTACTAGTAGAGTAGCTATTACTAAAGGCTTTTTAATACTTACTATAACTTAGATATAATAGGTATAATATAGGTAGGATAAAGCTAAGGTTATAAAGTTGCGAAGTTATAGGTATAAAGTTATAAGAAAAAAAAGAAAGTAGGAGAGGGGTTATTTAGATAGAGGAGGGGCAGTGGGGGGCGGGGAGAGGGGGAGGTAGTAGCCTAAAGTTAGAAGGTTAACTTTTAGTAACTATAAATAAACCTAATTTAGTAGTTATTATAAAGGTTAAAGCTATAATCCTTCTAAAACTATCCTATATAGGTATTTAGAGCTTATTATATTTAGAAGTTATAAAATTTAAAGCTATAGATAACCCTATAATGATATAGATATTATATTAATAGCGTAGTTAAGGCGGGTAGTTAAGATTAAGGTAATTTATTTTAATAAGCAATAGGGGCTTATTACTACTCCCTTATAGTAAGTAGTTAAGGCTTATTATTATTATCTTAGGTTATTACTATTAGTAATATAAATAGAGGGTTAATAGTAATAGATTTAAGTATTAAGGAGGGGGTTAAAGGAGGGAGAAGTACCGAGGTTAGTATTAATATTAGAAGGTACTAAATCACACTAAATATATTAAATTTATTAAAACGACTTATAAGATTTAAAATTAGTATGATTAAGTAGTTAATATATAGTAGAAGGAGGGGAAGTTAGTAAGGGCTCTAAATAACTATAATATTAGTAGAAGGTAGTATAATTAGTAGGTATAGGATATAGCGTTTATAGTAACTATAAGTATAGCAAAAGGTACTGAAAGAGAGTAAAAGTAAGGGGTATTGAAGAGGGTAAAAGTAAGGGGTATTAAAGAGGGTAAAAGTAAGGGGAAAGTAATAACTTAGCTAGTATAATAAAAGATTATAAATTATCGATTATTAGTATTAAGGTTATAATAGGATAGACTATAGTTATTATTAATAATAGGGGATATAAGACTTCGCTTATAATATTAGTAATGACTTTAGAGGTAGTAGGGTAGAAGTAGAGGCTAAACTATTAGTAGCTAAATCCTAAAATCTCTATTAGTATAATAATTATATATAAGAGGAGGCTTAGGATTATTAAGTAATAAGTATCGTCTCTTTAGCATATTAGCCCTTACTAATCTATAGTTATAGTTCAATAGTGAAGTTAATTACTAATTAGTATTAGTTTTATAATACTAGTATATAAAGAGAGCGAGGGTAGGTATAGTATAAAGTCTTGAATTAATAATGTTAAGTTATATTTAGAAGGTAGCTAGTAAGGTAGGAATAATATACGAAGCCTAATAAGGCAGGTTGTATAATAAGTTATATAACTACTTGCTAGGTCCTAGTTATTCCAATTCGGGCCACGGATCCGAGGTTAGATCCAGCCTACTGGGCGAGTGGGAGTCCTACCTACTGCGTAGGTGGGCGAATATTTCTATAATTATTTTAACTATATAATATTAACTTTAATATTTATAAACCTATAAGTAGTATATCTTCTTCCCCCTTAGCCAACTTAGATACTAGATCCTTTTCTAATAAGGGGAAGTAATCTAAAGAGAGATTTATAAGAGCTTTATTTAGTAAAATATAACCTTATACTATAAAATAGCTAGCTTTAGATAATAATATAAATAGATCTATAAATCTTACCTTAGAGATAGGAGTAATATCCTCAAGTACTCTATATTCTTCTAAAGGGACTTATATTAATTAGGATATTATAATCCTTAGTAATCTTTTTATAAGACGTCCTATTACTATAGTAATATCCCCCTACTCTACTAGAGCGCCTAAGTTTATTAATATTAGTATCTCTAACTTTATTACTAATTATAAGAGCTTTTTAAAGCTTTATTATAAGATTAATAATAATATTAAGAATAGAGTTTATATATATAGCTCTAGTAACTATCAAGATATAGTAAAATCTTATATTAATAAAGCTAAGACCTAAAAAGAAGCTAAGGAGAAGCTTCCTTATTAGTTTAGATTTATAAACCAAAAGTCTTAATAGTGCCCTAATAAGGATCTCTAGAACCTAGTTATAGGATCTTATATTAAGGATAATAACCCTTCTTAGGTTATAATATTAATTATTACTATTTAATAGCTTTAATAGAGAGCTATTTAATTAAGGGACCTAGAGCTTACTAATACTAAGTTTATTTATATTACTCATCACTACTTTTTAAAAAGAGCTATAAGAGCTATAGCCTAAATTCTTAGCTACTAGCTTATTAAAGTTATTTTAAAGTAGTAAGTCATAATAGAAAATACTCTAATTGAATAGATTATTACTTACTAAGAGCTTTAATAATTGTCTAGCTTTATTAAGCCTAAACTAATAGTAATACTTTAAGTCCTTATAAAGATAATTTTAATAAGATAAAAAGCTAAAGCTAAGGAGCCCTCTATAGACTAGATTATTAGCTTAATTATTAACTCTCTTATAGAGAACTTTGGGACTTTAAACCTTAATAAGGCTAATTATAAGATAGATATTTTAACTCTTATTAAGAGAGTTACTAGCTAAAGGGATAATACTTTTCATTTAAATATTATAGAAGCTACTAAGCTTTATAAATAATAATCTTAAGACTAATTATAGACTTAATACTAATAGTAGTAGTACTTTTAGTTATAAGCTAAATATAGGGATTACTAAGGTAGATACTAATAATACTAGGCATTTAAAAGAGGAGGTAGAAGAAGAGGTTATAGAGGCTTTTAATAAGATAGGTTATTATAATATATACCTTTCTAAGCTATAGGAACCTACTAGTTCTATAATATTATAAACTATATTATTATTAGCTATATTAAGTGCCTCGAGGCTAGCTAGAATAGGGTTTACTATTATATAATACCCTATTACTTTATTAGTACCCTAGATACTAATACCTAAGTTAAGACTAGTATTATTAATAAAAGCTATAACCATAAGAGGACTAATAGCTAGATAATTCTAAGATATATTCTAATTAACGAGGAGATCTTTACATATCATATAGTTACTATAAGTAAATTAGTAGAGAAGTGATAGCTAAAGCTCCTAGAAGAGATTATATAGGTTATTAATTATAATAAGGTATATCCTAGGTAATCTATTAGCTTTATGACGTTATTAAAGGATATTGTATAATTATATAACTTTATAAATATGATAGTCTTTAGCTTTAAGCATAAGAACTAGTATATTAACCTAGTAGAAGATATTACTATAATAGAGAGAGGAAAAGCCAGAGGTTATTATATAAAGCCTTATAATACTTATATTTAATAGGCTTCCTAAATAGTAGACCTACCTATAGTTTAAGAACGTCCTATTTTAATTACTTAAAGAGTTAAAGAGCTACTTAATCATAAAGATAATACTAAGAATACTATATTACTGGATATACCTAAGGAATAAGTTAAGTAGTAAGGGAAGGATAAATAAGATAAGCTCTAGATTTAATATAGTAATTTATAAACTAGTCATACTCTTACCCTTAAGCTATATAATAAGAGAGTAAATAGGGAGGTAGCTATCCCTAAAGCCTTCCTTTATTAGAACTAGCTAGATTAGAATAGAATAGTTTATAATATTACTAAAGCTATAATTAGTAAATATAAGAATAGATATAACTTAAAGGTATAAGAGGTTTTAATTAATTATAATATTATACTTCTAAATTAATTTAGTAAAATAAGAGCGAATAGTAAGGAGTTATAAGAATAAATAGATTAATAGAATAACAATAAGAACTATTCTAAAAGCTAAGTAACTTTAATAGCTATCTCTATAGACTTGCCTAAGTATGTATAAACTAAGGGAATTTAATTTGATTACTATATAATTAATTCTATTTTTAAAATAGGTATTATAATAGAAGATAAGAATTCTATATTACTTTTATTACTAAGATATATTACTATCCTAGAATTTGTTATAACCTACTAGTAAATTACTATTGCCATTTATAGCTTTATGAATATACTAATTAGAGGGATTATTAATAATAGTTTAGCTATTAATCATATTAGTAAAAGTTATATTAAGCGCCTAGGCTTATAGAGCGATATAGTTAAGATAAATATAGGGATCTATAGGATTACTAATAGAGAGTAGAGGACCTAATTCATAAGTATAATTATACATAATATTTATATGAGTAGTAACCCGATTTAGGATATTAGCTTTTTTATCTTTCCTAAGAATACTTATAATAAGGACTTGGTATTAGGAGCCCTTATCTTAAAGATTAGAATAACACTAGATTATATATAGAACTAGATTATTAGTGTCCTTTAGTTTAGGAATATTAAGATTAATATCCCCTTATTATACTATATAAGAGATTTAACTACTCGCCTTTTAAAGATTATTCCTAACATAAATCGCTTTATATCTTTTCAATATTAATATACTCTTATATCTCCTATAGAAGAGGGGAAATAGAGGCTGTTACTAATAGACCTAATAGAGTAATAAGCTTAGACTTTATAAGAGATAATTAGTAAGTTAATAACGCTACTAAGGATAAAGAAAAGCTAGATATAATACTAGGGAGTATAAGAGTATACTAGGATATTAAAGCAATTTAAGAAGCTTTAAAAGGCTATTATAACCTACTAGAGGAAGTTAAGTAATAATTAGACCTAGATAAAGAAAAAAAAATTTTTTAAAGAGTTTAGATTATTTTGTAATAAGATCCTAGAAATTATAATTTAAGATAAGTTACCCCTAAGCTTAACAATATTTATAAATCTATTATAAGTACTAGATATATAATATGATATAGTAGCTATAGTATTAATTATTGACTATATTTATAGACCGGAAAAGAGAATAACAAAGAAGAAAGTACCTAGAAGGAAGTATAAGTTAGTATAGTAAAAAGGAGTTAAGGTTATTATAGCTATAAGTACTATCTTTTCTTATAATAATTAAGAACCTATACTAATAATACCTATATTACTAAAAAGAGGATATCTATATAATATATAAGATAAAAGATAAGAAGATTTAACCTAGTAATAACGCTATCTTAGATAATGTAACCCTAGATAGAGACCTAGAGTAAAGGTTAAAAGCATAAGTAAGGGTCAAGAATAATATAATACTAGATCCTAGTATCCTATTTATAAGCCTAATTATACTAAAGTGTTTAACTATTAAGTAAGGAACGAGGCTTATAAAAGCTTAATAAGAAGCTATCTTTAAGATTAATTATCTATAACCTAAAGAAGAGGAGCTTCTCTTAGCTATTCTTGTTAAAAGGGACTTTAGCCTAGGAATTTAAGTATTATAGCTCTATTTACTCTTCTATTATACCTCTATAAATAATTTAAATAGTTCTATATAAAGTATAGTAAGTAAAAGGGATCTTAATATTTAGAGGACTAGAATAAGATATTATTATAATTCTGAAAGATAGTCTAAAAACGGGAATCCTTAAGTAAAGTTATATAGCCTATTATAATCTATTCTTCCTTATATATAAAAAGGATAGTAAGATAAGACTTATTAACTTAGTAACTAAGATAAATATAGTTAAAATCTAAGATATTATACTACCCCGTTTAGTAAATAACTCTTTAGAGGACTTCGCTATATACTAACTATTACTACCATTAGTCCCCTTTTTAAAATATAACTAAGTCCCCTTAAACCCTATAAGTAGAGACTTAATAATATTTATATTAACTATTAGATTATTATAAATATATATATTACCTTAAGAAGTAATAAACTTAGTTACTTAGTTTATATAAGTTATAATTAGAATCCTATATAAACTTATACCTAGCTACTTTAAAGCCTTCTTTAATAATATTACTATTAAAGGACTAACTTTAAGATATAATAAAGAAGAGATTAAGTCTAATCTAGGGATTTATAGATTTATTTTAGAATATTTATAGAATATTAATAAGGTTCTAGGTAATTTAGAGCTATTAGAGTATATAATAGTAGTAGTTAAGTTATAATAAGCCTAGGAAGTAGTAATAATCATTAGCTATATTTATAATACTAATAGGCGATATCTAGAGGAAGTAAACATAGTTAAGATCTATAAATAGGCTACTTATACTAATGTAATAGAATTAAGAGTTTTCTTAGGGATTATAATATTTTGTAGATCCTAGGTAAAGGATTACTCTATTATTATAAAGCTACTTACGAACTTACTTAAGAAGAATACTTCTTTTACTTAGGAGGAAATGTAGTAAATAGCTATAAATACCTTAAAGTTAATATTTATAAAGGCCCTAATTCTTATTACTATAGATTATAGCCCTAGAGGAGGGGATACTTATCTTATAGTTAATGCTAGTAAAATAGGATAGGGTAGTGACCTAGGATAATTTATTAATAGCTAGTGCGTAGTTTCTCGCTTTAAGAGTAGTAATTAGTTAGAACCTAAGTTATTATATAATGCTAAGAAGAAGGAGTTATAAGGTATTTTAAAAGCTTTAAAGAGGGTATGTAATTATCTATATAAATAATACTTTATCGTAGAGACAGATACTTAGATATTAGTTATATAACTTAATAGAGTAGCTATAAACCTTATAGAAGCCCTTATTATCCGCTAGATTATGTAGATTTAAATATTTAACTTCGAGTTATAATATATCTATAGTACTTAGAATATAGTAATAAATAGCTTATTATAAGAACCCTAGGGTCCTTCTAACACTATTAATAAGGAAGCTAAGGGGGAAATTAACTCCTAGATTAATTTATAGATCTTCTTTATAGATATAGAAGCTACTTCCTTTTTTAATTAAGCTTAGTATTATAGAGATAAATAATATATAGAGGAGGTCCTAGTAGGGAATATAGAGGTTATTAGTAATATAATAAATATCCTAAATATACTTCTTAGTAAGTTATAGACCTATCCTATATATTCTTAATAGATTACTTGCTATTTAATAATACAGAGATACCCTCTAGGGATTTAATTAATAAGGTATTATAGCTTTAAGACTAGAGTATTAGATTTATATTTAGAACTAAGTACTTTTTACTAGACTAATAATTCAAAAGCTAATATTATAACTAGTTATTAATAATCCTAAATAGTAGAAGAAGCTAATCATAAGATCTTATAAAGAGAGTAGTTATTAAAATACGTAAGCCATGATAAGGAGACTATCTAATTGCTATATATAGAGTAATATATATATAGAGATTAGCAAATCCCTAAGAAGTTACTCTAATTAATAGAAGAGAAGAGCTTAGTATATAGATAATATAAGGACCTATAGCTCCCTAGAGGGATTACCCTTTATAAGGATCTTATTAGATATATAGAGAGTAAGTAAGTAATACCTTATAGAAATAAGGCATCTACTTATAAGATAGCCTAAAGCTTACTAGCTTGAGAGAGTAATTTTAGCTAAAATTATAAAGTTTATCTAAGAAGAGGTTATTTACTATTATAAATTTAATAGTAAGATCATTATTAATAGAGGTCTAGAGAATAAGAATACTATTATTAAGTTTAATAAGAAATACAATATAAGGAGGAAAGTAATATCTATATATAACTCGAGGGCTAAAGGAGTAATTAAAACTAGTTATTAGCTATTTACTTATATATTATTAATATAGACTGGAGGAGAGAGAGATATTAACCCTTAGCTATACCTTCCTACTACCCTATTTATAAACTAATTAAGCATTTATACTTTAACTAGCTCTAGCCCTTTTTACTTTTTATATAGGTTTAAACCTATTACTCCTAGTAAGACCCTAATATTAACCTAGAGGGTTCTTGGTTAGAATTTAGTAATACTAAAAAAAGAGGAGGTTTAAATATATTTCTAAGCCTTCCTATAACTTTATAAGGATAGGAAATAAGCTAAAAAGATAATTAATAGTTAATATAAGAAAACTATAGAATATTATAATAGTTAATATAAGAGGATAATAAGAATGAAGAGGCTAAAGGTAGGTAATTTAGTACTAGTATTTAATATTAAGGGCTCTATTAGTAAACTATCTATTAATAAGCTTAATTACTAATAGCAAGGCCCCTTTTGTATCATATATAAGCTCTAAATACCCTATTATATTAATTAATAACTTTAGTAAGTAATAATATTACTAGAAAGACGTTTAGTAGAAATTAACTTTATAAATTTATTCAAGCTCCTAAAGGGTATTAGGAACTAAGTAATATAGATACTTATAGATCTAATTTAAAAAGAAACCTAGCAAAAGTCTTCCTAGTGCTAGGGAATAACGAGTATAATAATTATATACCTAAGGAGGAGGAGAATAAGGAACTAATAATACCTAGTAAAAGTAATTATGGTAAAGGGGAGGATTTATTATAATTAGTAGTATAATTAAAATAGTATTTAAGAGATTTAGAGAAAGAAATCAAGGTATTAAAAGCTAAATAATAACTAGTTATTAAGATTCCTTAAATATTAAAGGAGAAGGAGAAGGAGTATATTAAGATAGAGAAGCAAAAGGACTTATAATATTTCTTTTATTAAGATTTGTTTTAATTAATAATTCATAACCCTATTTTTATTTATTTCTCTTTATATCTCTTATTTTAAAAGTTTAAGATTGTAGGGATAATATTCCTAGACTTTAGGAATACGGGTAAGAGATAGTATTAGTAACTCCCTACCTGTTTTAATTTACCTCCTTGCTACTCTCTAATATAATAATAACCTAGCTACTAATAACTTTGATATCTATAAGTAACTCTAATAGGGTTAGTAGCCTAGGGATATATAAGACTCTTAACTTCCTAATAATAATACTAAAGACCCCTCTTACTAAATAAATAAGAGATTAATAACCTAAGGATAAGAGAGAAGAAGATAGAAGAAAAGAGGGTATTAAAATCGTAATTGCTAGCCCCTTTTAAGAGAATACTAGTTGACCCTTTCTACCCCTAGTAAGATAGTTTTGTCTACTAATATTATATTAGAGCGCGAGTAGGTTTTAGGTATAGGGATAAAATAATAGAGATATCCTAGGCTTTAGACCTCCTAATAAGCTTAGTTATTGTGAGGTTATAGCCTACAAAAGGCCGGGCTAGGGAAGGAAAGAGCAGTAGTAATATAGGGGTTAGTTATATTATAGAAGATAAGTTAGCCCTTCTAGCTATTTATACGTATAGAGCCCTTTTTAGGGCTTAGCTTAGCTTAGCTAACTAATATGGTTAAACCTCAGCAGAAGCCTGGCGCTAGTTTAGCGCTATAATCCTAATATTCGGCGCTATAATCCTAATCCCTTATAATTACCCCCCCTCTAGAGGGCTTAGTCTGTAAGTCTAATAACCTATAAAAAAACTCCTGCTTACGCGGGGATTTGAACCCTTAATAGCGCTTCTAATTAGTCCTTTTTATATCTCTCGGGTCCGGGCCTTCGGGTCTTTTACCTAGTTACCTCAGCTTTGCTAGAGGCCCCCTGGGCACTTAGCAGCTTATAGTTATCTTTATACGCCTGCGTGGGGATTTGAACCCTCTGTAGCGCGGTCCGGGCCTTTAGGTCTTTCACCTAGTTACCTCGGCTTCTGCCTAGCTTCGGGCTTTTCCCTATAGCTAGCAGGCTTTATATACCTACGCGGGGATTGAAACCCTCTATAGCGCAGTCTCTTCTAGGCCTTTGGGTCTTTTACCTAGTTATTATAGCCTCCGCCCGGCTTCGGGCTTTTCCCTATAGCTAGCAGGCTTTATATACCTACGTAGGGATTCAAACCCTCTGTAGCATCTCTTCTAGGCTTTCGGGTCTTTTACCTAGTTACCTAGCTTCCGCCTGGCTTCGGGCTTTTCCCTATAGCTAGCAGGCTTTGCCTACTAATCCCCGAGGACTTAGCGGCAGTTTACTTATCCTCTGATATATATAGCTCGAAGATGCTATCCTCCTCGATCTATATACCTCTCGCGGGGGCTGCCCGGGCCTGCCGAGGGCCTAGCGATATACTAGCGGAAATAGCACTAGTTAGTAGGGTAGCCCCTCTTATAGCACTCTTTATACTATAGATCGGCCTAGCAGTCGGCTTTGCGGTAGCCCAGCTTGCTATACTTTGGGTAGGCGCTGCCCAGGGCATCGGGGCTGCTGCGGTTGAAATAAGCCCTCTTCGGGGCTAGCTTAGCAGTAGCTGCTCGCGCTAGTAGCGCTAAAGGCTCTGCAAACCGCTCTAGGTGGATATCCTATAGTTGCTCTATAGCGGTAGCTATAGCGCGCGGCCGCTATATATCCGGAGGGTATTGCTATCTTCTATTGCTATTAGCTAATTGCAGATTTGGGCTAGCGTACCATCTTTAGCGAGGGTTCTATAAGGGTATGCTAGAGGGCGTTTATATTCGCGGGCCTGGGTCTTGGAGGTCTCGGAGACTATCATAAGGCGCGCGGATAAGGCCTGAATAAGCGCGTCGTTCCAGTCGGCTTAGCGCTAAATAGTTATAATAAGTTTAGCGATAAGGGCTATATTAGGGCCCGTGGTTATTGCTATCCCTAACCCTGGAGGGGTCTCGGAGTAAAATTTTCACTTAGCTTATTAGGCGCGGAGGCGCTAGCAATGCCTTAGCAGAGGCCTGATCTCATACTGCTGCTTATTCCAGAGCTAGCTACCTATTAATTAGATAGAACTTATCTAATTATAAGGTTATAGCCTATAAAGAGCCGGGCTAGGGAAGGAAAGAGTAGTAATAATATAGGGGTTAGTTATATTATAGAAGATAAGTTAGCCCTTCTAGCTACTTCTGCATATAGAGCCCTTTTTAGGGCTCGGCTCGGCTCAGCTAACTAATATAGTTAAACCTCGGCGGAGGCCTAGCGCTAGTTCAGCGCCGGCTCGGCGCTGTAATCCTAATCCCTTATAGTTATTAGCTTTAGCTAATTATATATAAAGCGCTCCCTCTACCTAGGAAGGATAATATTATTAGTTAAACAAACCCTTCTAGCTTAGTATTAAAGCCTAACCTCGTTAAGTATTAAAATAAGACCTTAGAAGTAATAGAGAAGGTAATTCGCCCTTTATACTTATAGTATATTATAGCTAGTATATATAATACTATTGATATACTAGAGTTTATAGCTCTAATATATTCTAAAGATATCTTAATAATAGCTTATTATCTTATAAAGCTTACTAAGCCTAGCTAGCTACTCTACTATAATATAATTAGAGGTATAGAAAATAAATTTAAAGATAGAGATCTAAGGAATATTATAACTACCTAGATTAAGGCTAAGACCCCTAATATACTTCTTGTTTATTTATAAGCGCCTAAGTCTACTAAAATAGTTATTATATGTCTACTAATTAATCTATAGGATAGGAGAAACTAGTTCTGTAATAATTAATAATTAAGAAGAGGAGCGGAAGAATAACTATAAACCCTAATATTTATCGCTATAAGTCTTCTACTAGGGAGTAAAGCTGGAGAGGCTTTAATAAGATAGCTATACCTTATTAAACTTTAATATATAGGCCCTCTACTATAGGCTTCTAGCTTATATTTTATTAATTAGCTTAGGTCCTTTATATAAATTAGAAGCTTAGAACTACTAAGATAGCTTATAAATATAAGATATTCAGCTTAGACTGATTATTTATTAATAGCTTATACTAATAAAATACTTATAAAAGGATATTAGGTCTACCTAAAGATAAATAGAGTTAATTATAATTAAGTCTTAAAATTTATAGAAAAGGAGTTTAAGAAAATAACTCTAGAGGAGATTAAAAGTTAGATAGCTAAATATATTCCTTTATTTTTAGATCTAAAGGCTTTTTCTCTAGATAGAATAGTTATTAACCTACTATTACCTAAGGGTATTAATTTATAAACTAGCCTAATAATTCCTTCTAATCTAGAAGAGTTAGAAAGGGAGGAAGAGGTATTTGAGTTATTAACTACCTAGAATATAAATAGAAGAGATTAATATAAGAAGTATGAGAGGGATTATAACCTATAGTAATCTTTTAACTTTATATAATATCTCAACTACCCTAGAGCTTATAAAACTATTTATATCACTCTACTTAGCCCCTACTACCCCGAGAGATATTATATTTAAGCCTATTAATACCTTAGTAGTATTTAATACTAAGAGACCCAAGGGGAACCCTATACTAGATAAAGTTAAATCTATACTAGTAGTCCTATAATATATATAATAAAATCAAGAGTCTATAAATTACCTAATACCTTATTATAGAAAAGAGTTATCTATTAAGACCTTAAAATAAATAGAATATTTATTAGACCTCTATAACATATAAGGAAAGTTAATAAGGTAAGAAGAGTTAGATAATTTAGAAGTTATAGCCCTTTTTATACTTATAATTAAGGGCTATCCTTATAGTATCTTTATCCTAATTAATAAACTATCCTAGTAATCTAGAAAAGAAATTAATAAGATTTCTATAGACCTTAAGAGAGTAGAGGTAATAGACCTTTAGGATACTACTAGAGCCTTCTTCTTACTAAACTATAGTAATTATTACTAGGCTTTAACTTTTATAGACTAGAAGAATAGTACCTACTTCTATTATAACTCTATATAGGACTAAAATAGTAATTAACGCTTTATCGAGGCTATATAGAGCCTTAATATATAGTACTATAAGATAGGAGCCCCTTAAGAACTCCGAAAGCTCCTATTAGTTAGCACTTATATAGTTAATTTAGTTTAATAGAGGGATAGATTTATATATAGCTTTTAGTATATTAAATAAACTAGGGCTCTAATTTAAAAAGGATTAATATCGCTATATTTTAGTAATATAACCTTAAGCGATAGTATATTATTTACTAATTTAGAGATCCCCTTAGTTAACTAATATATCTCTACAATTAATTTAGAGTTCTATAATCTAACTACTAATACTAGTATAGCTCTATAAGATACCCTATTAATCTAAGAAGACTTTAAGAAGGCACCTTTCTTTCTAATATACCTTACTAATCCCTTACTTATAGATAATAATATAGTAGACTTTAGGAATAATAATAACATTATACTATCTCCTATAGGGGATATCCGTCGTTCTAATTATAGATTATTAGTATTATTAAGGTCTGCTTTATTTAAAATACTAGATAATAAGCTTAAGTACCTTAGATACTAACTTTAGTTACAAGTCTTTTAAATACTAAGCCGCGGTATAACTACTAAGCTATACTTAAGAACTATACTTATAGATATATTATTATATCCTAAGTAACCTAATCCTTTAAATAATTATAATTATAATCATATAGACTATATCTAGTAGAGAGTTAAATAATAGGATTAGATCAAGTAGAATATACCTAAAGGGATATATTGTAATAATCTCTTATACCTAGTATAATAAGGCGGATAGTCTTAGCTATACTAAGGATTATAGTAGAATAAGGAGTATAATAAAAAGGAAGAGATAATAAGGCTATTATTAAGATATAACTTATAATAGAAAATAGTTAAACCTAACGGACCTTCTTAGTAATAAGACTACCCGCCTAGAAGATATTATTAATAGAAGGGGTTTATAAATAGGGTTTACTTATAGTTTTTATAAGAGTAGTTTTTTTAAGGCTCTCCTTTATAATATTTTAAAGAGTCTTAAGGGGATAATTAGGATAGGATAAGATAGACTTAGCTATATAGCTTTTAAAAAAGCTCCCTCAGTCTATAGGCCTATTATAGGAGGATTATAAAGTAGAGCGTAGAAGAGAGGAGCGTAGTAGACTTTAGCATTATTTATATATTATTACTATTAATACCTTAATAACCTAATACCTTGTTTTGTATTATTTCCTTAGCGAATCTATATCTAATATAGATAATCTCTTATAATTAGATCTGCGAATTACTTTACATATTTTTAAGCCTATTCTTAATATTCTCGCCTGGTTATAGGTAGAGTTATATTATTTGTTATCCTTCCTAATTCCTATTGGTTCTAGCCCTTTCTAATAGTAGTACTTTTTTTTAAATAGTTAACTAAGGTTTATTTATATTACTAATTAAATATAGGAGCCACTTAGAGGTTTAAATTCTCCCTCTAGGATAATTATTGATTTAACTATAAGATTATTTATAATATTGTCTACCTTAAAGGGAAAGTAACCCTATATAGTATTAATACTACTACTAGCTTTAATAATACTTACTTTCTCCCTTATATCTTTATTAAAACTACCTAGGAAACCCTCTACCTCTACTAGATTTATATCTATTAAGGATTACCTAAGTATATTATTATAGATATTAGATGAAGCTTTATAATAGAAGCTTTTAAAAATAATGCTAAATTGATAGTAGTTAAAATTAAAGTTATCTCTATTAAAGCCTACTATTAAATTAATAAAATAGAGAGGTATCATAACCCCTTATATTATACTTTCATTATTATTCAATAAGATTATATTAAGCCCCCTCTTACTCTCTAAATAGTAATTAAGTCTATTAATAACACTACTAGCCCTAATAGCCTTATACCTACCCTACTCGTTTTTAGTATATACCTATACATTAATAACAACCCTACCCCATCCCCTAATATTACTACTAAAGCTAAGGTAATTAATATTATAATAGAGGATTTATAAAAAGAATACTCTAAATATAAAGTTATAAATACCCTTATTACTTATAATCGCCCTGGTATTAATAATATTATCTACCTCTTATTATAAGATTAGGTTAGAGTATATTAAGTAAAGGATAAATAATAAGGCCCTTACTAATTAATTACTATTTTAAGTAAAATAGTTATTATTTAGCTACCCTATAGCTCCTAGGATCTCCCCTCTATTATTATAAGACCTTTTTATAATAATTCTAATACTCCCAGAGACCCCGACCTAGCTAAAGATAATAACCCTTAAGCCCTTAGTACCTCTAAGGCTATTAAGCTAACCCTAACCCCCCCTCTACCCTAGGATAGAGGATAACTCTAGAAGAACCCTATTACTAATCTATCTAATATATTTAAACTTGAAGTTAATTACTTAATAATATTTATTTTAATAGCTAATTAGGAACTTTCCCTAGCTCTATATAAGTCTAATAAGCTTATTACTAATAATCCCCCTTTTTAGAAGTCTTATAAAAAAGAGATTAGTACCTTCTTTAATTATAAAGTATTTCAATTCAAGATCTATTACTTAACTAAGTAATATAGCTACTTTTTTAATCTTATATAGTTAATAAGATTAAGAATAATACGACTACCCCTATTAAGAAGTCCTACCTAGTTATTTATAATCTCATATTATAGTATTTATCTCCTTCTAGTAATTACCCTATTACTTAGCTTTAATTATATTATTTAGATTAGGGATATTACTTAAACCTATATATAATCCTAAATAATAGTAGCATATAATATTTATACCTAACTCCTAAAAAGATCTATAATCTCTACCCCCTTAGGATTATTACAATAGTCATTAAACCTTTTGATAGTACTACTAAAGCTAGTACCTATTAGTAAGCTACCTATAGCACCTATTACTATAATAAGTTATATATAACTAGCTCTATCTACTTTTAATCCCTCCTTACTTATTACGAATAACTAAAGCCCTTATTTTATTATTATTAGTATATAGATAGATAATATAATTAATCTCCCTAATAATACTCTTTTTATCATTAAAGAAGAAGAGCTCTAGAAGGCTAAATTTGTAGCTAAACCTAGGGAGAAACTTACTCCCTAGACCTCTATTACTTATAATAATAGAATAATCTCTATTACTAGTATTAGTATAATTATATTATATTAGAGAAGCTAAGGTGCTAAGAATAACCCTATAAAGAAAATACCTAAGAAGATACTAGCAAAAGAATAGTATATTAAGTAGTAAGCTAGAGGGGCTCATATAGCTTTATCTTACTAACTAGAAGCCTATTTTAACCTATTAACTACTATCTAATACTAGGATCTAACTAATAAATATATTACTACTCTTAATAAGCGCTTATAATAATCAAAAGATAACCTTAAACAGGGCCTAATATTTATTATACTATTACTACCTACTACTAAACTATTTATATTTATAGATAGATTATTTATCAATAATTAAGACCTTATATTATAGTTAGGTTATAGAATTATATTTACTAATAAAACTATAAATAATATAACCTTTAATATTAATAGTAATATTATTTATTATAACTCTAATAAGTGCAAATAAGTTACCTATAGTATATCGGCCATAGAGATCTATACTATAGTTACTAGTATAGACCTCGCTTTTATTATTACTTTAACCCTCTAATAAGTGGCTACTAAGCTAAGTATTACTAACTCTATCCCTATAGTAATATATACTAACCTATACTCGCTATATACGTATTTAGGTATAATTAGTACTATAAAGGAAAAGAGACTTATAATTAATATTATAACCCTCTATTAGTTATATAAGTGCTATAGGCTATCTAAGATCTAATAGGTTAATAGCAAAGATAACTCCGCTAATATACTAATAAAAATAACGCTTAACGGGGCGTTATACAACCTAGTTGATAGGAGCAAATTGATAATTTATATAGAAAGATAAGTAATATAAATAATAGAAGGATTAGTATAATAATAGCTTAATAATAAGTATTCATAAAAGGATAGGATTATAGCTAAAACTAGCTACTTCTTTACTTTATTTAGAAGCTAATAATAGCTTTTAACCTATTATTCGACTTATAAAATTAGATAGGCTTATTAGGCGATTACTAGTATAAAAGAAAGTCTATTAGTATAGGAATATTCCCCTACCTATATAGTAAGTAGGACTCCTACTTACCTAGTAAGCTAGATCTAGCTTTAGATCTATAGCCCTGGTTAGAATAACTAGGACCTAGCCAGTAATTATATAACCTCTTATATAACCTCCCTCATTAGCCTCCAATATTATTCCTACCTTACTAGCTACCCTCCAATAATAACTTCAATATTATTAATTTAAACTTTAATATTACGCCTAACCTCCTACTCTCTTTAATACTAGTATCATAAAAATAATACTTTCTCTTAATTCCATTATAGATATTACCTCTAAGAACTTTTATCTACATCTTAATTTACTCTATTACTTATTATTATAAAATACCCTCTAAAAATAGGTATCTAAAGAAGCTTTAAGTATCTAATAAGTAACTCTTCAATTATTTCCTCCTAGTACTTATATCTCTCTTATAATTAATATATAGAGTACTCCTAGCTTCAAATACTCTCTACTTAGTATTCTTTATTATTTTATTAATTAGTAATAGAAGTTATAATAAGTGCTTCTTAGTACCATTAATATAACTAATAGATATATAGTAATTAAGTAAGTAAGAGCTATATTATATCTCTTTAAGGGGATATACTAAAGGATATAGATAGCTATTAATCTTTAGATTATTTTAATGGATAATATAAGTTCCTTTAAGCCTAAGCCTTTAGCCTAAAAACTTATAAAAGACTTAATATCTCTAGTCTAGCTAATATATTATACTTGCTATTTAGTAAATATTCTTAATTTATTTATTAGAGCTATTTTTAAGACTCTTTAGATCTATATAGTAGATATATTGATAGAGTCTTAGCTCTTAACTACTCCCTTAAAGGATAAGGAAGACTCTAGTAATATTAACCTATTTAGCTTAGAAAGTTAAGATCTAAATACTAGAGAGAGTACTTCTCTTAGTTTATGCAGAGATAATATTTAAAGAGTAAGTATTAATATTTAGAAATATCTATCTACTTATTAATAGTTCTATGGATTTAATCTCTAGCTATTTCTTTAAGGCTATTTAATAAGTATATATAAGAGCTTCTTAACTTCTAGAAGTCTACTTAGCAAAACTAGTATTTATTATATCAACTTCATAATATTATGATAAAATAGAACTCTATTATATTAATATATATTTATATAACAGAGCTAAAGGTAATAACTTTAGCTTATAGTAAAGAATACTCTCTAGGAAGCTCTTAATACTTTACTTAGTATCACTAGCCCCTTTTCACTTTGTATTAACTTATCAAGCTAATTAAATAACCTTAATCCTAGCTATGCCTTTACTTTATTATAAGTTATAATAATTTACTTAGATCTTTATCCTACTATACTAAGGGAAAAGATATTATATAAAGACTATATAAAGACTATACTTAAGTAATATCACTTTAGATATCTACTAAGAATAAATAAGATAAGCTATCTAAATATATTAAGAAGCTTATTAATAAGGAGTCTTTTAAGGTATATAATACTAATATATTACTTATACTTAAACCTGGGATCTTAAATATAAGTATATATAATATAAGATTCCTATCTATAAACTACTATAAAGACTTTCCTTGTTCTATTATACTCCGGACCTAAGTATAATAAGACTTTGTAAAGGTTTATACTAAGTAATACTACAAATATATAGAGCGCTGTAGTATTAATAACTAAGCTATAACCTGGGGATTATAACATATATTATAGAGTCTACTATTATATAATATTAAGAAGAAACTATTTATAGTAATTAAAATAATAATTAATTATACTAACAAGTAGTAAGAAAAGCTATTAATATCTTAAGAAACTAGAAATAGTTATAATAACCTTTTTAATGCTAATATAACATATTATTATTTTACTAAGATTATAGCTAATACAATTAGCTATATATCCCATAGAAACTATATAGTAATTTTAAGTTTATTTAGAAAATAGTAACTCTAGATTCTATAGTATCTACTAACTAGCTTAAGACTTCTTAATAATTTAGTTAACTTCTATCCCCCTTAAACGCTTATTTAACCTTACTTACTATATTTATTATAACTCTTACTTTATCCTTTTAGCTAATATTAGTTTTGATACTCTAACTATTGAGATAATATAATATAATAACGCTTAGCTTTCCTAAATAATACTTGAAGAGATCTCTAATAATATTAATATTATTAATACTTTTAAGGAGTAGTAATATATTATTAGAGAGATTTTTAATTACTCTTCTCTTTTAGAGAAAGAAAATCTTAAGAAAGATCTTAGGACCTTTAATAATATGTTAAACCTCTATATTATTATTTTTGAGAAGAGTAATATAGGTCATATTTAAGCTATATCTAAAGAGAAGAAGATTTCAAATAGCTCAAACAATAAGCTATTATTCTTTAGCTATTTAGTACTTAATAGCTAAAATACTTGAGTTAGATATTCTTATTAAACTAATTACTTATAAATCTTGTATCTTAATAAATACCTTAGTTATTTAGAAGCTACTCTTCTAAAGAAAATAGAGAAGAATAACTCTACTAATAAATATAAGCTCTTTATTAGCCTCTAGCTACTATATAGTAATTTTACCTACTTAAGTGCAATAGACCTTCTAACTCCGCACCTTTTAATAATATATACAGCCTTTAGTTATATAATCTTGCTAACTATCCCTCCTAACTATAGCCGCACTTTTATAAACCTATAGCCTCACGACCTTTAACTTTATATTAATAATAACGTAGTTTTTAATTATTCAAGTATAGATATACTATAAAATTATTAACTTATCCTCTCGCACACTGCCTGCGCTGCTAATACTGCCTCTATTACTACTTCGTTCGCTAGTTATTACTATCTTCATTATGCTTTATTAGTAACGCTCTCTCTATATTATAGTTAGTATGAGCTATACTTATTAATATTCCCTTAATAAGCCTATATCACCTCTACCTTCATAATATAGAGGACCTACTTAAAGAAGGGCTACTCTATAGGGTATATATTAACCTACCTAGCTTCTACTACTAAGTCTACTTACTTAGCTATAATATAATTATAAATATCCCCTCTTGGGGTATTAAGGGGAGCCCTCTTAAGGGCTATACTAATAATATACTATCTATATATAATAGAGTAGTTAATAAAAGAGTAGGTTTTATTAATTATATTAATATTGAACTCTCTAGTAATCTCTTATATATTATTGAATTTAAGAGTATACCTTATATAAGCTTTATATTATTATATATAGGGTCTAATAATAATATCTTTGAAGACTTTTTATAAGTTATAATTACACCTAGTACTTTATAAATAGAGAGGAAGGAGAGATATAAGGTCTTACTTATAGTAATAAACCTTCTTATACTTCTAGCTATAAGAACCTCTTAGGAAAGACCCCTTTAGTTAAGGAGTTATCTCTTATATACTAGTATTATAATACCTTACTAGAAGGTTAATGTTTTAAGTTAAGGAGTTATTTTAGATAACGTGGTTAATTAGTTAGACGCGTATATTAGTTAGCCGCGCAGGTTTTCCTATATCTATAATAATATCTAGTATTTCTTAACTATAATATATTAAATATATCATTAGGTATTACTATTAGAATCTCTTAATAATTAAATATTCTTAGAATAGGTTTATATATTATAACTGATCTCGCTATATGTATTATAGCATCTCTAAGCTAGCTAGGCTCTCTTTAATAGACCCCTCTCCTTGTTCTCTTAAGGTACTAGATATTTATATTTTTATTTCTCTTTTAATAAACCCTTAGAATCCTCTATACTAAGTACTTCTCTAAGCTAGACCTATATCTTTCTAGCTCTCTAATATTTATAAGTATTATATTTATATCCTTAAGTATATAAAGCTAATGAGTTAAAAGAGTAAGTAGGTATATTATTACTTATATACCCTTTAACAATTACTTAACTATAGTAATAATTAATATTAATAAGCTTCCTTAATAAATAGAGATCTAACCTTTAATAAAGTTAGATTATAAGATAGTTTATTACAAGTTAGAGGGTCTTTACAACTACTAAGGTAATAATATTGAAGGATTAGCTATAGGAGGTATAAGTATTTATGAATATATATGAAGCTTCTAGATAATATAATCTAGATTCTATAGCATATTTCTAACGCTTAGGAATATAGGATTAATATTTTCCTAATCAAAAACCGTATTATAAGCCTAATAGAAGGTAATAAAAAACTTAGACTTAGTAATATAGTTTATAGAGGCTTAGATAAAGAGGTTAATTTTATTACTGTATCTATATCTTAAAGACGAATAAAGGGTAATATCTAATAGCTAGAGTAGCTATAATAAATATATAGATATATTAGCTATTGTAATATTATTCTACTTATGGTAATTATTAAACTTAGCTAATAAATAGCTCTTATAGCTATTAATAATAAGTATCCAATAGACGCCCTTAGTTTAGTTCTTAGTATGTTTATTAAAGTATTTAATCTAGTTAAGACATATCTAATTATCTATCTATTTATTAGTAATAAGCTTAATAACCTAGATACCTAGAAAACCTAAGTCTATAGTCTAATAAGTAAGGTAATAGATACCCTTAATAATTATAAATAGAGGGATATACTACCCGCCCGAATTAATATATTTAATAACTATAGCCTATTTATAATTACTAGGCTAAATAGACTTTACTTTAACTATATTAATTAGTATTTATTACTACTATTAATATAGTAATTATACCTATTATAAAGCTAATCTTATTAAAATTATAAAGGTCCTTCTCCTAGATTCTATATTTAGTTATTATATTATATAATAATATAAATTACTTTAAAATAACCTCTAGGTCCTCTTAAAGAGCCCTTTAATAATTATATAGATATTTAAGCTTAGTTTTTGAAATAAGGTATAAGTCTATAAACTACCTAGCCTATTACTTATTAATAGGCTTATTATTACTCGCTTATAATGGAGATTAGCTATATCTTCTATATTAATAAGGTATAAAGGAAATCCTCTAGTATCTTATTTGATAATATATTAGAGAAGTACTTTCTCCTTAATTAGATTAAGTTTATATCATTAAGGTTAAGTAGGTTAATATTAAGGTTAGTCATTTATTCTATTATATAAAGAGCTTTTAGGAATACTATAGTTCTTTGCTATATACTATATACTTATATTTTAGCGTATAGTATATATTAATCGGATCGCCTTAATAGTAAGAAGGATTTTATTTACTTATAAGTCAATTAGTATTATAGTTATAGAGTAATTACGCGTTAAATATATAAGTAGTTAATAACTAAGCGGGTCTAGGAAAAAGTGCGCAGCTAACTAATAAACCATATTAGTAGCTTTTATAGTACCTTATTAGAAGGTTTAGCGAGGGTATTACTATAAGAGCCTTAGTAGCTTATTTAGCTCTGATATGATTAGCTCTAATGTAGTATATATCTAACTTTATATAGTAGTATCTAGAGTGTTTATTTATAAGTAATGACAATACATATAGGGTTCTTATATTATTTTACTTAACTAGTAGAGGGTATAAGTTAAGATACCTATATAGTATTTCTCGAATTATACCTATAAACTAGGTAAATCTATTATAGTTTTCTTGCGAAGAGGCTATAGCGTAACTCCGAACTTAATAAGCTCATTATTTAATAGTAAATAAATATCTATTATCTTTATTTCTTAAGTAAAGTTATAATTTTTTATAATTTATACTTAATAATACTTCAAGTATCCTTTTAAGTTATAGTAATTATCTTTAATTATCTTATTAATATCATAATTAGACTAAGTATTTATATTTATTAAAACCTAACTATAAGATATTTTTATCTATAGGTAGTACTATATACTGTTAACTTATAGGTATTACTACCTATAGGCTTATTCACCTATAGGTAACTAAAGTAGGACTACCTATAGGTAATTTTAGGTACTACCTCTCTAGGTACCCGTAGGTAGTTAGCAAGCCTAGGGTCACCAATCATTCCACCGGGCAATGCTAAACGCAGAGCGATGGCATCTCTACGGGCGTCGTGCCAAGTTTTTACACCTATTACTCCGAACAAAATGGCTGGTCTACTCATATCATCGTCCAAAAATGCAACAAGTCCAGCTAAACGTCCTTCTCGCCGCTTTTGGAGCGTTTTGTCGGGCTCGCCTCGCCGCTGGGTCTTCTTCATCTGCGGATATCGTTATTCTCTAGCGCATCTAAGCGTGCCATGATACTGCTCAGCTTCTTCCTTGCCTCCAGCTCGCGTCCACTACTGTCCTCTCGTGGCCGGAAGAATTCTTTGACAATGTGCGTGATGGTGTGGTAGCATTCGTATAATAAAAGGCGGGTGTGGGCAGTTGCCTTATCTTCGATCATGTCTGAAGAGAATATGGATGTTCCCCTGCCTTCGTCGGTTGAAGTTTCGTTGAAGCCGAGAAAAAAGTCGCTACTGGGCCTGCGGCAGAAAGTCGTGGCAAACAAGGGATCTCCAAAAACAAAGTTGCTCCAATCCTTCATTCCGGTCATGATGATTTCGTCTTGGCTCGATAAGGTAATCTGCCCTGAATCGTACGGCTCCGCCTCGCTCTCGTTCTCGCTTAGAATGTTATTTTGTAGCCCAAGATCGACTCTGCCTGTCTGACTGCTACTGGTCGGTGACACGGTACCTCCCCGACGTCGTCTCCTCACGACCAGGGTGTTGAGGTCTTTCCCGACATCTACCGCGACCAGACGAGGTGTCGTTACCTCATCCAGGGTGTACTGGAAACGTCTGAAATGTTTGCGGATGGAACCATAACCCAACATTACCTGCATATCCTCGCCATCACGCAAAACGGCCTCTAGCATAGAATGGAAGGCCGTCGACCACGACTGAACGCCTCTCGACTCCATCAGCCTGGCGTTGACATCTCTCCTGATTGGCCGGGCCGTGTCGGACGCTGGGCTTGGCGCCGCAGACTGAAGTACAGCGAACGCGGGTCCGAACCGTCCCGTTGGGGAAACGAGCTTACACAGTTTCCGGTAAAACTGGCCCGTGTGAAAATCGATTGTTTTTCGCTCAGGTTGGGAAAGGGGTGGAATAAGCTCGGTGACCGGGACGCCCAGCGTTGGTCGCATAAGGTTGAATTCGCGACCTGCCTCGTTGGATGTTGCTGTATGTGCTATCAGGCTCGGAAGGAAGATCTGGAGACCTTCTGCGCTATGAGTCGGAACAAGAAGCTCTCCGGTCCTCCTCACCACGGCTACTCCGGTATCAAGAGGCTCGTCTGGTTCTGGGGTTCGTTCCTGGAGGAGGAATTGGTGTTCGACGGTCTTGTATGCGAGCCATTTCAAGACGGCCGCCTCCGAGACGACGGAGGCTCGCTCCGATCGAAGGAGCTTAACCATCGGCGGTGGAGGGGCAACGAGAACGAGACTCGTTCCGTCCGAAATCTCGACTCCATAGGCGCGCTGGCAATGTACCGAAGACACATTCTGAACATGTTGAACCGTGGCCTGGGGCACTAGGTGGCTTATAACGGCCTGCATGGGCTGTGTTGCTGTTGCTTGTGACGAACAAAAAGATGTCGCCAATGCCGAGGTGTGGAACGAGATCTGCCCTACGGAAGGTCTACGGGCAACGAACGGAAGACTGCAGGTTTGCCAAACGTCTTGAAAGGCAAGTCGTATGCAGGGTGAGGTCGAGTTGCGAGGTTTGTGATACCGGCTGGGAGCCATGTGGAAGGGGGGTGGGTGAAAGGAGCAAGATATAGCGAAACCTCGGACCCCCAAGTCGCATCCAACACGGCGCTCACTACAGCCTATCCAGGGAATCATTTGCCCATACGTGTGAGGACTGTGGATTCGAATGTCGCCAATATGCTGGGAAAGGGTAGGGCTTCCGATGACGGAAGTTTCCTGACGAAAAGGACGTCAGGTAGCGAGCGGAGTCTGATATGCGTCGAAGGAAGCAGTACTAAATGCCTGGCGGAAAATAAGCGAGAAGATGCAGAGTACCGCGGCGAAACAGTTCGTATTAGTGGTCAGAAGCTCGGGGACGACGAAGCCGGGCCCTCTGGTCATGATTTCATGGGAGATATCCAGAGTGGATGCAGTCAACCAGGCCCGGCACTCTGATACTCATGGCAGACTGGACGTGCCGGCGGCTGTTCGTTCTGGCACGGGGGTGTCCTTAAAGATTCAGACGAGTGAATGACTTCCTGAGCAGGGCCGATAGGGCCTGGCCAAGACCACGAGAACAGTGGGCAGATGGTTAGGGTCTGTTCCCCGGACTAGAGACCAGAGGATCTCGCAGCGGCGTCTCCAGCTAATGAGGAGCTTCAACAGGCGAGAATCAAGAACCAGTCAGCCGGCTAGCGCAAGTAGATAACCCGCCTGTACCGAGCGCAAGCGGCGCAGTATTATAGTGGGCGAGCTGCACGCAGCACAATATTAAGCTATATATAGGTTAGAGGTATAAGTAGTACTATAAGGGCTAAATGATATATAAAGAGAGCACTAGATATTTTATAATTCAATATAAGAATAGCTTTGCTTATATAATTATAATTAATATACTTATTTAACTCTAGTTTCTAACTCTTACTTATAAATAGAATTCTTAATATTACATAATAATATAAGTAATATATTTTTATAAACTTAAATTACTTAATATCATAGTTATTAAAATAGTAAAACTATTGGTATAAACTTATTTAGAATAATATACATATTATAAAGACTTTAATGTACTTATAATAAGTCTATAAAGTTATTCATAGTTATAATAAATATATTAGGAGATATAAAAGTAATAAGATCTTAAAGTATAACTACTGTAGATCTAAAGTAAATAACAGTAAAGCTATATTCAGCTTAATAGAAAAGGCTTAAAGAGTATGATTATTATTGAGCTAAATTATAGAAAGTCTATATAATATATCGAGTACTACCTATAGACAACAACAACAACAACAACAACAACAACAACAACAATAATAATAATGATAATAATGATAATAATGATAATAATGATAATAATGATAATAATGATAATAATGATAATAATGATAATAATGATAATAATGATAATAATGATAA
>JAOQIF010001084.1:0-28346 GCA_026260285.1 Colletotrichum sansevieriae
CTTTATTATACCTATTCTTTATACTAATTATATTTAGATATTATCTATAAGAATAAAAAACGCCTAAAAGGCTACTAATACTAAGAAGGCTAGTAAGAAGTCTAATAAGAAAGCTAGTAAAATATCTAAAGTAAGGAAGACTATAGGTAAAAAATTAGCCCCTAGTAAGTCTATCTAAGCTAGAGCTGCTAAGAAGAAGTATTACTAGCACTCTAGTAGTAAGTTAAGATTAATATAAAAAATAAATATAAACTAACCCTTTCTAGCTAAAGCTCTCTATAAAATTTATATATATTAGAAATCTACTAATCTTCTTATCTATAAGCTCCCCTTCTAGCGCCTTATATATAAAATCTACTAGGACTAGGGAAACTAGGATCTTTACTTCTAAGCTTTAGCTATCTATGCTCTTTAAGAGTCTATTAAGTCTCTTCTCGCTAGTATTTTTAAGAGTATATACCCTGATTAATTACTTATATATTAAACTAATTAATCTAGTAGTTAACCTTGCTATAATTTATGCTAAGTATATTACTATTATACCTAAAGACCTCTATTTAGTCTAAGTAATCCTAAAGGTAGGTAGGAACTATAGTAGCAATTAGTTCTAGATATAGATATCTATAGAATTAAAGAATTAAGTTAATTATTATAAAAGATACTTATAATAAGTTATATAAAACCCCTTACCTATAGGTACCTATATTAGCTATAACCTAAACCTATATAACCTATGGGTACCTATAGGTAACTTCTAACATTCTGGGTTGTACCCGTTACTACCTAACCCATACCGCGGGTACCCATGGGACCCACGGGCTGGGTAATTTGCATCTCTACCTCCACCAGTCTTCTCCGCTTCGTTGCGCTTGTTGAATAACATGATGACACGAAACCAGCAATATGGTGAGCGAATGCCAAGAAGGGATTAGGGACGTCAGGTGTTTACGGTAGACAGGCGTCACAGGCCTTTTCTGCATATGCATAAAGGCGACGACGACTACGACGGCAACAGCAACGGCAACGGCAACAGCCAAGACAGCAACGACCAACAGCATGAATTTGGGACAAGATGACCTCAGAGATAAGCAAACTGTTTCTCGGCACCTCGGTCGCTCGAAAGCATCCGGTTGAATCGCAGGAGGCCCACATAAGGAGCTGGTCATTGCGATAGGGCAAGGCGTCGTTCGTTCACTGCTTTTCGCAGCTTCATTGCGTGGCGTTACATATTGCTCAAGTTACATTCGAGTCGTCGCGATTACGCGTTTTAAGCATCCTTGAATTTACCTGGCCCCGGGTTGCTACCGTGAGGCCGATCGGTCGCGGCATCCAAACTCCCGGTCCAACATCGTTTCACAACCATCGATCAGTTTGACAGGCTTGGCTTCTTGACGCAGCTGGTGACTTTCTTCTAGAACTTATGGAACCTGGACAACTGCCGGTAGTAGACGCAGAAGTTTTGAATGACTGCTGACAACTTAACCCCAGCGAGCATTGCCGTTTCTGTCCCTCGAGACTCTAGCCGGCAAGTCGTCTGTGGAGCAAACAGGAGGCACTGGTTGAGGAGAGATGCAGACGATGCAACCATGGTTGATGACCTGGAGCTTTCCAAAGCTCTTCAACCAAGGACGACGGTTCAGACGTGGAAAGAAGTCGACGACGCTCCCATCACTTACACAGCAACGTGACGATTGGATTCTGCCCCGAGCTATTACCTCCGGCTCCGAGGTCTCCTTCCGAAACTGGAACAAGTGGCTGAGGCGAACGGCTGGGGCTTTTATTGTGTGGCTGCTATCTCCGAGAGTGGCGGAGGTCATAGCACGCGATAACACCCCGCATGCACGCAATGCCTTGCCGCCGACCGCGGCTCCGAAGAGTCTAATCTAATTATGACAAATCCAACTCCAACATCAACTCAGCGACCTAACAACAGGTCCTGCTTTATTGACAAGCTCACACCAAGTAGTCGTCAAGAATTGAAAGTGTCATTACTTCGACTATGGGGACACAGGCAGATATCGAGAACCAGCGGCAACAGAGTGATGAGCGGACGCCGCTACTTGGCACGTCCGCCGAGGAGGAGGAAGCGATCCGGCAGCAACCCGGGGATCGCCCAAACCGCGAACCTGACCACGAAGAGAACCAGGATTCTGAACAGGTCAACTTGCTAGGTCCGAGCTCTGAGGACGAGGGGAAGCCTAAGCGTACGGCTAGTTGGTGGGCGTGGAGGGCTTTCTGGACAGTGCTTGCGATCCTTGTCCTGGCAGTCTTCATCAAGGGCTGGGTCGATGCCAAGGACACAAACGTGAGTATTGCTTTGAGAACAGATATAACGATATCCTTCGACCCCCTTTTTCATTGTGACTAATTTTAACTTAGTTTGATCTTGGAAAAGCGCTAAAGAGGGCCCTCGGCGGCGGCCTGAGCGGTGCTGCCGCAATGGTATTACAGGTTCTGACTCTGATGGTAAGACACGTTTTTGACAACGTGAAAAGGAACTCGAACTAAACACGAGACTTAGCCAGTTCGAACTATCATGAACTACCAGTATCGGTTCGGTACTGGTTTCAGGACTGCTACCGCTACTCTTTACCATGACGGCGGACTACGACGATACTACCAGGGAATTGGTGCTGCTCTCATCCAAGGTACCTTGACTGAAATAAAACGTTTCCTGAAGCATCGGTGCTGACTGCTTCCAGGACCGGTATCTCGCTTCGGCGACACAGCTGCCAATGCTGGCATCCTCGCTCTCCTCGAGTCGAATACGTTTCTGAACCAGCTACCGACGCTCATCAAGACCGTTTTTGCCTCGCTATGGTGAGACCATTCTGAATCTGATTTTGTTCTGGGTTGCTAACGAAGCTTTTCGAAGCGCTGCGGCTTTCCGCATGATCCTGACGCCCATTGACACGCTCAAGACTACGCTTCAAGCTCAAGGTGCCAAGGGTACTGCTATTCTTCGTCAGCGTGTGAAGACAAACGGCATCGGGAGCCTTTGGTGGGGAGCCTTTGCGACGGCTGCAGCTACCTTCGTTGGACACTACCCCTGGTTTGGAACTGTACGTCGCGAACACCACATACAATGACGTGTTATCATCACTTACTGACACTCAATGTAGTACAACTATCTCACTGCGAACATTCCGGAGCCGGATAAGAATGACATCTTCTTGTGGCTTCTTAGACTTGCGTTCATTGGTTTCTGTGCTTCCGTCATCTCTGACACGGTATCCAACTCGTTGAGAGTTGTCAAGACCTATCGCCAGGTCAACGACACGCAGGTGTCTTATAGTGAGTGGATGCGTCGTCAGAGTACCAGGAACGGTCGACTAATTGACGCAGCCAACGCGGCGAAGCTGGTCATCCAGCACGACGGCTTTATCGGATTTCTTGGCCGCGGCCTCAAGACCCGTATTCTGGCCAACGGACTTCAGGGTGTTTTGTTCTCTATTCTTTGGAAGCTCTTCCTTGATCTGTGAGTCGTCTCATTAGAAGTTGGATTTCCTGGAGCATGCACTAATTTCGCTCACTATGTCTAGCTGGGAGAAGAAAACGAGCTCCTAGAATTTTACATCCGTTTAATGCACCCGCTGTGCTGGTGCTTCTTCCACATGCCCACAATGGCATCCCAAATGAGTTGCCTCGACATTCGAGGAGCTTCCAGCAACGTCGAACAACGGTGCGCGCTCCTTTACTTAGATATGAAGATCGTCTACACGATAACTTGCTTAGCCAGGTAGCGTACTGTTTATGCGGAAGTTACGGGTCTTCTCAAGTCAGCCACCTATGATTGTATGGTGTGACACTGACAATA
Source organism: Colletotrichum sansevieriae (assembly GCA_026260285.1). Classification (NCBI taxonomy): domain Eukaryota; kingdom Fungi; phylum Ascomycota; class Sordariomycetes; order Glomerellales; family Glomerellaceae; genus Colletotrichum; species Colletotrichum sansevieriae. The sequence goes on from JAOQIF010001084.1 coordinate 3,818, forward strand.
AGCTGGAAATATTACAGCAGTCACCATCTCAGTCAACGCTAGACAAGTATTGATGGGACTCCGTCAGCCCACATCAAGCCTGCTTCTTTCTCTCCCGTCCGGCGACAACTATCGCCTATGTGTACCATGTAGGCTCGGGAATCTCGCCCAGAAGCTGGTACCTCCCCAGCTCGCGGTTTTTGTAAGCGACCGGGTCGTGCAGCGAGTGAGTCCTGATGTCTCTCCAAAATCTGTCCAGGCCAACCTTTGTCGCAGTCGCCTTCGCGCCTGTGACCTCGAACACCCCCGCAGTCACCCTCAATCCCGTGTCAGTCGCCACGACTTTAACACTGGCGACCCATTCCGCGGCCTCGCCCCTCTCTTGTGCTGTGAGCCTCGCCCGCGTGGCGGGGTCTCCGGAGTACTTGCTGTACACTCTGTCAATCTCTTCGCCTGCCTTATCAGCCAGAGCTGTTGCGGCGCGTAGATGTGCCAGGAAGTTGCCATAGGTTGAGAGGATGTAGAATTCGTCTTCGGCCCTTTCCTTGTTCTGTCCGATGCGGCAGTCAGCAATCATACATACATGTGAAATTCCAACTCGTGTCAACTCACATCTCCGCCAAATGGCCAGGCGCGGGTGTTCTTCCTAGTGTACGCCGAAGCGAAGTCCAAAGCACCCCAGGCAATGCCGATATAAAAGTTGCTGAAGACAAGCTGAATTCTAGGGAAAAGAAATGTCAGCTTCTTATTCAAGGCTCTTTTGCGGCGGGCACTCCTGCTTACGTGGGGAGGAGCAAAGACGCGAACGGAATCTTGAGAATGGCCGGATCTGGTTTCTTTTCGACAGCGTTCCATCCCAACGCATCCGCCCAAGGAGCCTTCACGTTTTCAATCTTGACACTGCCAGACTCACTGAGCCGCAGACCAATGTTGTCCCAGTTATGAGCGAAAACGATCCCAGGCTGCTCTGTCTCGACAATGGCGTAAAGATGGTCCTCGGTACCCTCCAACACGCCCTCGAGCACAGTCAGATCTGAAATAACACCGCCCGTGTTGAAGTTCTTGAAGCCGTTGAAGACCACAAAAGCCCCATCGGAAGTAATCTTGTGATCGCTGTCGCGGGGGTTCACCGCACCTCCGACAAAGTAGTTGTTTGAGATGATCAGATTTTGGAAACGGTCCGCCTGCTCGGGGCTCCCTATGACGTTGGCAGTTGTCGACCACAGCAAGTGATAGCCAAGAAGCATTCCGACAGACCTTGCACAGGGGGGTTCAGTAAATGGCCGTGGCCCAGCTTCCGCACGCTATGGAAACTCACCCGTCTCCCTTGGCTACTTCTCGAATTGCCTTGTAGCCAACGCTCCATGGCTGCTCGCCGCCGCCGTATATCTTCAGTCCGAGAATCTTCAAAAGACCGGAATGCTTCAAAAGGGCAACTTCCGCCCGAGGTGCCTTGTTTTCCCTCTCGCGTTGCGCTGCGTCCTGTGATAAGACGGCAGCTACCTCTCTCGCTCGATTCAGCCAACTGATTTCGTCACCTGGGAGTTGGGACCACCTCGTCTTGAACTCATCATAGACCGTAGGGTCCGTTGCCGGCACTGATCGGGCGTTGCGTATCATTCTTAGGCTGTCAAAGAGACAGACACTACAGCACAGTGGATGAATCAGGGTCGATTCTATGACAGAAACAAATTAGATGTGTCTAGAGAACTTTCAACAAACAGACGTACACACTTTGGTATGACCTTCGAATATGCCTTTCTTATCCATTATACGTGTTGGGATCTTTCATATGGCCTCAGATGGCGTATGAAACTAAGACGACAATGAGGTATCAGAAGTGGCACCCACGGCATCCAGTCTTGCGCGATGTCCCACTTTGATGCTGTGATTTGTCGCAATCGCAGCTTTGAGCGAGGTGCGGGGATCCCCCACGCTCTACCGGCCCCGAAGTCTTTTCGTCCACTCTGGGAACGATGCTAACTGCAAGAACCTTGTCGGTCTTTCGGCTTTGGAGCGTCTCCTCGCCTCTTGGTAACCGTCTCGTATTCGCCTAGCGTTTGTCCGTATCATCGGTCAAGTATTGGGCTAGCAGCTGGCGGATAGTGACATCGCGGTCCTATCCCTCACAGACTGGTTCCGATTTCCTGTCTACTCGCGCCAAAGACTCTAAGCTTAGACCATATGGCATTTTTATCCATCCAGACGCATTAACCAATATCTCAGCTGTTTGCATACCCTAAACCCGTCTACGACTCGTAGGTCAAGCTTGCCGTCGCTGTCTGTATATCCGCCCGTATCCCTCAGCGCGCAACAGAGCTACTCTCCATCAGGATTGACAGTAGCGAGTACAGTGGAATACGCAACATCTTCATCCATAAGGGACGCGTTGAAGTCGCATAGAGCTAAATCGACCCGAGAGATGCGAGGAGAGGAACTATTCAGCTGCGGGTAAATGGGTCACTCCTATTTTGCCGCTCGAGGCTAACATACTGTTATTTCTGCATGCTGGTGGGCTCTGCCTTGAGACGAAAATGGTGCCATTTGCCCTTTTCTTAGGTGATTGATGCGCACTTTCACGCTTTAGGTTAAGCTTTTGAACTATTATTTGCTAGTGTAACTGTCTGAATGTCTGTATTTGGACTGTTCAATATGGTCTATTTTCAAGAGGTCAATCGATGGGTTTCTCGGCATGTGCGCAGCACGCTTCATGCTCGCAGCAAACGCAGCCCGTAAATCCCCATTGAGCTTAGACCAGGAGCAATTAATTGCTACCGAAAGAGGTTCATTTCACCTTCTTTCTGGTTTTGGGGAAGTATTGTGAAGTGTCTCCTAGAGGAATTTCCACGACAGAATCCTTCAAGAGCAAGTGAAACGTCAAGTACCTGAGAGATGCATAGGTTAGCAGAGATAGGCGAATGTATTATCGGGTCGTACTTACCACCCAACGAGACCAGCAAGGAAAGCGAACACGCCTCCGGACTTTTTGAGGCCAACCGAGGCTGTATGATGACCATCTGCAGCGGCAAAATAGCTTGCAGCCAACAAGACAAAAGCCAGTTCCACAAACAGGAAGATCAGAATGTAAACGACGTTCGTGGGTAAAGATGCCACCAAATATGCTATCACAAACACGGACCATACTGAATGATGTCAGTCAAGGTCGTGATTGGAATGCCGACGGAAAGACCTACTGATCATGAAGAAACCAAGAGCGTTGTTAAGCTGTTTGGTGTCATCACCGTACGCAGCTGCTACCCCGAATGAGGGTGTCAAGATTGCGCCGTATCCAGCGTAGAACAAGCCTGTAGTAAATTCGTCAGCGATACTTGCAGTAGGACGAGAGGGACAACGGGGTTACTCATCACCCACCAAAGGAGCTGAAAACACTATAGCCGAAGCCATTCCCTCCAGTCAACTCCCACTGAGCCGATATAAGCATGCCAACCGCGGCAAGGAAGAAGAAATTTGCAATGTAGACGTTGGTTGTCGTGACTCCTCTCCATTCCATGAGACTCAGAGAAAGAGTGGTCAAAGTCGTTGAGAAGGCTCCGATGGGCAGTGAGGTCTGATGATGACTCAGTTAGTCTCTGGCAGCCTGACGACAGGAAAAACGAATCACTCACTGCAGCAGTAGGAAGTGGTCTTGGTGCTGAGAACCTTGGGTAGCTAAGATTCATGGCTTCTGGTCTCTCCAGAGTTGATTCAGGCTTGACAGTCTCAACGCCTTTCTCGCTTGCCCCATTCTGCATATTTATGGAAGAGTGATTCGACATTTTGGAAGATCAGAAACCTGGCCTCAAGTGATAACGAACAACCACAGAATGCGAATTGAACGACAAAACGGACAAGTCTTAAGGCTCTTGAGACACGAAAATACTTCAACGAAAACCGTGACCGTCCGAGGCCAGAAGAGCAGCAATGAGTTTGCTGCTTTTCCGACGCCGATCCCTGTCCACCTTCTTGCTCTCCGACCCGCGAACGCGTTTTCGGCAACGACAGCTATTAGCTGAGATTAAGGTTCGTAGATCTCAGAACGATCACACCTCGCGCAATACTGTGGAGAAATGGGGTCTTGAGAGCGTGGGGAAAGAACCAGTTGGTCGGGGTCTGCTGGTCTCGTCATTCAGTCGATAATGATGCAATTGCCGTGCCTCGGAGCATGTAGCATTTCGGCCGTTCTCTTCATGACTTCCAATCATATGCCCTTCTGATTTGCCGTGGGGGAAAATTGTTCAGTCTAAACCTTGGGGTCCACGAGGTTGCATTACAGATCGCGTCATTGGTGCTGTGATTTCTTGGATCGACCAGACCCTCCCCCCACGACGACATCACCCTCATCGCCGGGTCGGTTTGGAGGCGGCAGAACGGCAGTTTGGCTCTGGTTGAGTCTCGCGGAGATTATTGTGAAAATGGCGCGTCGTCATTTTCGGCCAAAGAGGACCTACATCTTCCGCAACCTTTCGTAGTTCAGAATTCAGATCGATCCGTGTCTCCAGTCAATCGTCTTTTACCTGTCATATTTGATCCGTGACGGAAAGCCGGGTCACCAGTCCTGGAAAAACGTCTCATCACTTTAGAATTGGAGCATACGCTCAGTGCTGTCACCTCTGACTGTTGACTTTCCACCCCAGTGTCCTTTACTTTTGTCTCGGCCCAGCCAACATGGCGCAACCTCATCCTCTCAACACTGATCCTGACCGTCTGATGTTCGCGTGAGTAGCATTGGTAGAGATCCCTGAGCTTTCGCTAATCTTTCGAATTAGCTATTGGGTTCCCAATGTCTCAGGAGGGTTGATCATCAGCAAGATCCCTCAGAAAACGAACTGGGACCTTGCCAGCAACATCAAATACGCCAAAGCAGCGGAAAAGGCCGGCATCGAGTACGGCCTCACCCAAATTCGCTTTACAGCCTCTTACGGCGCCGCCAACCAGCACGAGTCCGTCTCCTTTTCGCAAGCCATTTTGCAGAGTACGGACACCATCAAGCTTATTGCCGCCATCCTGCCCGGACCATGGAACCCCACGGTGGCTGCGAAGCAGATCGCCAGCATCGACCACTACAGCAATGGCAGGATTGCTGTCAATCTCGTCAGTGGATGGTTCAAAGGCGAGTTCACTGCCGTCGGCGAATGGTGGCTTGAACACGCGGAGCGCTACCGTCGCACCAACGAGTTCATCCGCTGTCTCAAGGGTATCTGGACAGCGCCAGAAGACACCGGCTTCACTTTCGCCGGTGATTTCTACCGGTACCGAGACTACAGGCTTAGTCCGAAGCCGGTACAGAAGCCTCATCCGGAGATTTTCCAGGGGGGCAACAGCGACGATGCAAGGAACAACGGTGCTGAGGTCAGCGATTGGTACTTCATGAACGGGAACGATCTCGACGGCTTCCGTGACCAGATTGCCGACGTCAAAGCCCGTGCTGCCAAGGTTGGTCGAGAGAACGAGGTGCGATTTGCAGTCAACGGCTTCGTCATTGTTCGCGAGACCGAAGAGGAGGCTGTGCGCGTGTTGCAAGAGATCCAAGGTAAGGCGGACAAGGAGGCAGTGAATGCTTTCCGCGATGCCGTCCAGCAGGCTGGAGCTAGTACTTCCAACAAGACGGGAATGTGGGCCAATAGCAAGTTTGACGACTTGGTCCAGTACAACGATGGTTTCAAGACCAAGCTCATTGGAACAAAAGAGCAGGTGGCTGAGAGGCTGGTGTTGCTGAAGAGTCTGGGCATCAACCTCGTTCTCACCGCATTCCTGCATTATGATGAAGAGATTGAAAAGTTTGGAAGAGACGTGGTTCCCCTCGTCAGGCAGTATGAGAAGGAGGGTCGTGGCAAGAACGTCGAGTTTGAGATCGCAAGAACCGGTGATGTGTACAAGAAGCGATGAGAAACTAGTCCGAATTATGTTGTTATTGGAAGCTACATCAGATTTGCAACGCCTCCAGTACTCAGTGACCAACTGGATGAAATCCCCGGCTGAGAAATGGTTTTCGCCTGTAAAATTAGGGACAATGTTGATGAAGCACTCAGACTTTCAAGTCGTTTCTCACCGCATTGTAACCGTCCAACAATATTTGCGCTCTTTCCTGGCTGCGGACCTTGAACTGCATAGGGAATGGCAATGGCTCCAAGATGACATTCGAGTTCGTAGCTTGAGTATCGAACGTGACATCTTTGCCAGTGGCCGGGCATCTTTTGAGGCCCATCTCGAATGCCCAGCACACTGCCGCTCCTGCGACGAACATCTCATCATCGACGAGGTTTTGGCCAAGGCACGTCCGGCGTCCCCAGCGAAACGTGTGCATTCCAACACCATCTCTGAAGTTTGGATAGCGGCTAAGAGGCTCTTGGTAAGTTGGGAAGCTTGGGTCCAGGTACCTGTCGGGCCGGTAATGGTCAGGGTCAGGATACTTCTCGCGGACACGGTTGATATTCCTGCAATGTCGAGAATTATAAGTGTTATGTCTTTTGTTTTTAACTTTGATGTCAAAACGACTCACCGTTCACAAGCGAGAATGATCGTGCCCTTCTCGATCTTGACACCTTGCAACTCAGAGTCCATTTCGCATTGATGAGGAACGCCTATACTATGCCAGATGAATTCGTCGTGTGTCGACATGGGTCACTTACCAAGTGGAACTCCGGATCTCCAGCGCAGGTCTCTTTCAAGCAGGCTCTGACAGTTGGTAGCGCACCGGAATCATCACGAGTTGGCATCCTGTCACCACAGACTTCTTCAATCTCGTCTTGGCATATCTTCAGCCACTCAGGATGCAGGGCTATGGCCATCAAAAAGAACTGCATGGGCCCAGAGATCGTAACAACGCCCACAAGGCACTGGAATCCCAGCATGCAGGCAGCAAAATCCTCCTCTTTGTCACTTTGGACAAGCGTCTCGTTTCCGCTCTTCTGCAATTGCTCGAAATAACGGTAGCACCAAGTGTCACTTGGTAATTCTCCGCGTTGATAGCGCGCCTTGGCAAGACGAAATGAACGCAGCCACCATGCGCGCTGGTTCTTTTCTCGTGCTACCTCATACTTACGCCATGGGTTGTGTCGTATCAGGTCGCCAAGATGCCACAGTGGGGTCATAGTATTAACGACCGGGCCTGACACTGACATACGGGTAAGCGTTTCGATAGCACTGTCTCCGTTTGCTTTCCCGAGAGAGGCGTCGTCCCAAGCAAGTCGGCTGATTATGCGGCCTGTTAGTTCACGGGTGTTTCCGTGGAACTTTTCAGGGTCCAATAGAAGTGTCACAAGCCATCTCTTCACCTCGTTCTCAATATGACCATAGAAATAACGTTGATAGGCCGAGGCCATGGCGGCGTGGACCCATTTCCGCTGATATTTCCAAGTATCTAATCAAATATCTCTCAGCTTCAAGGCCTATCTTAAGAAAAGACCAATAGTTACAAAGATTACTCACCATGACGATCCATCAGCGCAGAATAGGCGGGTCCCAACTTGTGGTCAATCAAGGCCCGGATTTAAGGTCTTCCAGCGAAATTGTTACCGTTCTTGATGAGAAGCTCTTGCGCCATCTCTTCGTCAGAGACGATGATGAATTTTTGGCCAAGCATGCTAGTCTGATAAATCCGTCCAAATTCGTCTGCCCAATCCTTGAGCTTAAGCCACATGGCGAATCTGGGCAAGTCATGCACACGACCGACGACGGGGTATTGCTTGGGGCCTGGAAACTTGGAAGGTTTTTTAGACGCCTTGCCAGCATCTAGGGATGTTCTGCCGGGCCATCTCGAAAAACGACGGAGGGAGGAAATCAAAAATCCCGGCACGACAAGAATGCCGAGGTACAAAATAACGACAGCAAAGGTCTCCATTTCTGGGACAGGCAGACGTCGAGAGACCTTTTAGTCCGTATGAGCGTGGATGCAACCAAAGGAGCATCTGCAAAGCGAGGCAGTCGTCGCATATATACAGATCCCAGAAATTAGATGTTGCTTGTTCAGGGCCCGCGGGTTCCGACCAGTTGGGTAGACCTAGATCATCCGACAACCCACCTCTACGGCAATACTACCACACTCAATCTATCACCCTTGATGCGGCTGATACAATATCGACAAAGGGTGTGCTCTCCTGCGCCTCGGTTATTTCATGCGGCTGAGCGGGTCCTCGATGCACACAAGAGGCGGCGTGTAGTTGCAAATCTTCGTTGGATGAACGGACACATCGTCGCGTCCCGTGCATGAAAGGGAGCTGTGCAGCTACACCATCCCTCGTCTTTCACGTCGTCAATTCCAACATAAATGTCGAGGTCGATAGTCTAATTGCAACATTTGATTATCTTGGCCTGAAATCCTCATGATTCTCGAATCATTCTCCATGTACGGCAAGTCCTCTTGTCTCAGCTGGCGTAGGCATCCATGGATGTCAAAAGGACCTTATGCAAGTTAAATCAAGATGGGTGCCTGTGTCTTAGAATCTTAAGAGGTGTTGAAGCAACCATTCGGAGGATGATGGCCAGGGGTGCTAAGAAACAAGGACACGTGCATTCTCAAGTGTTATGTCGATTCTCACTGCTATACTAATTTAAATCTCCTACTTGTCACACTACACACATTGGTTTTGATCGAATTTAAACATGATCTAGACCTCGCACGCGGAGGATGCCCACATCGCTAATTGTTTGTGGAATCTGCTAGTCAATCTTTGCAGCTCATTTTCTGCGGAAGTGCTCGTACCATCAGTTAGGTGCTATCTGTTGAATAATACGGGAAGTTCCGTGGCTATGATATATATATGTAAGGTTTAGGAACCCCTCACCTGAAACTGCGGGGAGGAACCTAACGACAATATTAATATTATACACTATAAACGAGCCTACTGAGTCCAATAATTAATAGTATAAATAATACGATCGCTAATCAAAGCTATTACGAATAAGTAGCTTATTTATAGACCTATTCTAGGTATAGATAACCTTTTATATTAATGCTGATACTTCTATTGTTATTTATTGTTATTTCTATCGCGTTAATACCGCAACCCCCGGAGCGGCAGAACTATGTCACTGCGGAGGGCGGTCACATACACTCATTACGTAATCGCCATTACATACATATATAAATAGTTTAATACCACTACCCACGTAGTTATACCTTCCGTTAGGAAGGTTAATCTTTACCTTTTAGGAAGCTAGGCCTACCTGAGAAAAAAAACTCTCTTACTACTATTAAACCCCTATATATTAAAAGCTCGAATCTAATTAGTTTTTTAAAGAATTAAGCTAATTTATCCTAAGTTTAGATAAATATAGGTCTATATAACTTAGTTTAGTTTATACTACTCTTATTAGCTCTTATTAGCTCTTTATTAATAGCCCCTATATATATAATAAGGCTCTAGCTTGTAGCTAGTAGGAATAGATACTTACTAGTATATTTATACCTTAATTAAGGTTAGCTAAAGTTAGCTATAATTAGACTTAGTAAATAAAACTTTAAAATATAATATAAGGTAGTTATTAAGGATTACTTTTAAGCTTTAAAAGATCTCCTTATTTATCTTTTTTATAAGGTACTTATAGATTTTAAGTAATATATAAGCTATAAAAATAAATAGCTACTCCTTAGTATAGCTTATACTATACTTACTTTCTATTTTTTATTATCTCTCTTGATATATATAGCTCTAATAAGAACGGGAAGTATATAAAAAACTATATATTAAGAAGAGAGTATTTATAAGGGACTGGACACCTAGGCTAGAGAAGCCGGAGACACCTCAGCTAGCTAGCGTAGGCTGAAAGGATAGAGAGGCCTATAGGTCTAGGGTATAGAACCCTTATAGCAAGGACTTAGCAAGTACTTACTAAAGGCTAGAAAAAAAGGATCTTAGAAGAAGCAAGCAAAAGTAGCATAGTAATACTAGACCTACCTTTTAGGTGCTTCTACTATTAGTTTGACCTAACCGTGGCCCTTAGCCCCTAAATACCTTTATAGTATTATATAAGGAGATTATTATATTATTTATTTACTTAGTAATTATCCCTGCTAGATATCCTAATAAGAAAGTTTATTTCTTTAAGTATATAATAAGTACTTATTAATATATTTATACCCTTATTACTATTGAATAGAGTCAGTTATAACTAGACTTAGTAGATAAAACCTTAGAATATAGTATAAGGCTCTTATTATTAAGGACTACTTTTAAGCTTTCTAAGACTTACTTACTTATCTTCTTTATAAAATACTTATAGATTTTAAGTAATATATAAGCTAGCCCTTATTATTAAATTAGAGCTTAAAGTTATCTCTAGAGATATATAGCTTTAGTAGATATAGCTTATTAATACCACTTCTTTATAAGGTACTTACAGATTCTAAGTAGTATATAAGCTATAGAAATAATATTTATATAGCTTATAATATACTTATCTCCTATCCCTCTTTATCTCTCTTAATATATATAGCTCTAATAAGAGCCAGAGGTATATAAAAGACTATATATTAAAAAGAGAGTCCTATATAAAGAGATGACTATACTGTTTGCTTATTTAGTAATTATCCCTATTATAAATCCTAATAAGGGAAGATCTATTTCTTTAAATATATAATAAGTACTTATTAGTATACTTACGCCCTTATTATTATTAAATAGAGTTAGCTATAACTAGATTCAGTAAATAAGACCTTAGAATATAGCGCGTGGCCCTTATTATTAAGGATTATTTTTAAGCTTTCTAGGACCTACTTACTTATTTTCTTTATAAACTACCTATAGATTTTAAGTAATATATAAGCTAGCCATTATTATTAAGTTAGAGCTTAAAGTTATTACTAAATATATTTAGCTTAAGTAGATATAGCTTACTAGTATTACTTCTTTATAAGGTACCTATAGATTCTAAGTAGTATATAAGCTATAAAAATAAGCTACTTATTAGTATAGCGTATAGTATATTTACCTCCTATCCCTTATTATCTCTATTAGTATATATATCTCTAATAAGAGCGGGAGCTAGTAGCTAGTAGGAATAGGTACTTATTAGTATATTTATAACCTTATTAAGGTTAGATAGATTTAGCTATAACTAGACTTAGTAAATAAAACTTTAAAATATAATATAATATAGTTATTAAGAACTACGTTTAAGCTTTAAAAGATCTCCTTACTTATCTTCTTTATAAAGTACCTATAGATTTTAAGTAATATATAAGCTATAAAAATAAATAGCGACTCCTTAGTATAGCTTATAATATACTTACCTCCTATCCCTTATTATCTCTATTAGTATATATACCTCTAATAAGAGCAGGAGGTATATAAAAGATTATATATTAAGAAGAGATTACTATATAAGAAGATTATTATCCTATTTACTTATATTAAATATTAGATATTATAGTTAATATCCTATTAGAAGAGCTTATAGCTAGCGCTCCCTAAAATAGAGAATAAACTATATAGTATTACTAATTAGATTTATTCTATATATAGCGTAACCTTGCTAACGGAAGTATTCTCCTTAGAGCTAGCTATGGCTAGCGCTCCATAGTATTATATCTTAGAAATTAATTATTATTAGGCTTATTACTATATAAAGAGACGTTATATATAAGCCCTATATACGCATATTAATACGCACTCCAGTGCGATCCAATACTAATTAGTAATTAACCTCACTAGTATACTACTCATAATATTAGAAGTAGTTAACTTGATTATTATATTACTCTAAATACTATAGATTAGTAAGGTTATTACTTAAAGAGACAATTACTCCTATATACCCGCAAGACCTATAAGTTCGGCATATACTAGCCCTCTCATGCTACCTAGATTTATTACTATACGAATGATTAATTAACCTAATAGAAGCAGCCTATCTAACGATAATTAATATCCCATACCCACTTCTAGGCACCCTATAAATACCTCTCTACTATGACTACCTACTAACTTTAAACCTATATAGCTTTACTAACCTTTACTTAATTAACTTTATATTTAATATATAGCTTCATAAGCCTTAGATACCCTTATATACTAAAGATAATATCCTCTAGGCGCTTAATACTATTATAAATAGTATATCTATTAAAAAGGCTATATATAAGCATAGTATACTACGTTTAACCCTATAGAATTAGATTAAAGGTATATGGATATGAGATATAGCTTTTTCTAATTTATAAAAGATCTCTATAACTTAGGAAAATTATCTAGCTAAATAGGTTAAAATCTAGGCTACCCTAGGCCTACCTCTAACATATTAATAACTTAAGGATTTTACTAAACATATCCTACAGGTTTATAGAGACTCCTAGCCTCTTAGAAAGAACTAGGTATAATTTTTTATTAAGAGAAACGTATTTAGAAGGTTCTAGAGAGGTAGAGCTATTAATTCCTAGCGTATTAATAGAGCTTTAACTAATATTATTAAGTAATAGTTTAAGTACCTCGCTATACCTAAGATTATAGCTATTAAGGCCTCTAATTAATATGATATAGATAAGACTAGTATTCTAGAAGGTAGAGGATTAAATAGGCATATTCTTAGATTATTAGAAACTTATTCTATTTATAAGAAATACCCTAGATTATATACTTAGATATCTCTTATTAAGTATATCTCTATAACTAGTAAAGTACTACCTCTATACATTATATGTAAGGGTAAAAGTATTTAATATTAGTAGTTACCTCTAGATCTAAAGCTATATAGATCCTAGAGGTCTATAGTAATAGAAAATAAGCAGATTTTAGATTCTATTACTATCAAGTAGCTAGTAGAGGTCTTTATACCTTCTACCTAGCTAGTAGAACCCTTAGAGGTTCGATTATTAATACTAGATGCCTATAGAAGCTATAGGATAACGGATTTAATATATATCTACTTTAAGAATAAGATATACTTAATCTTTTTACTAGCATATATGTTACACGTCCTTTAGCCTCTAGATTAGTCCGCTTTTAGCCTCCTTACAGCAGTATATAAAAAAGAGCTTAAATTATATACTAAGTAGGATACTAGTATAATTATAAATAAGAGAAACTTTATTATTATAAAGGTATTAGAGGGGCTACGAGCCACGGTCAGGTCAAACTAATAGCAGAAGCACCTAAAAGGTAGGATTAGTATTATTACGCTACTTTTACTTGCTTCTTCTAAGATCCTTTATTTCTAGCCTTTAGTAAGTATTTACTAAGTCTTCGCTATAAGGGTTCTATGCTCTAGACCTATAAGCCTCTCTATCCTTTTAGCTTATACTAGCTGAGGCATTTCTAGCTTCTTTAGTCTAGGTATCTAGTCCCTTATAATTATCCCCCTTCTAATTATAGTAATTCTTACTATAAGGTTAGGTATTATAAGTTAGCCCTTTATTATTATTATTATTCTTAGCTATTTAGGGTAAGTCCTAGCCCTTTACTTATTACTACTATTATCTAGCATAGTAACTATCTGCTATATATTTACTAAAAGATAGTAAAGCCCTTGGAGTTATAGATATAGTAGTTATACTTATAGTCCTATTCCTTATAGTTCCTCTCCTTTTAGGCCCTTTTATGCTCTCTATCTAGGCTATTCTAAAAGGATTCTATTATTTCCTTTAAAAGAGAATAGTTATCCTTATAATAACTTTATTTTTATTCTCCTGCTATTCGCCCTTTATCTAGCGAGCACCTTCTTATATTATACCCTTATAATAGCTTCGTTTTTTATCCTATTATCCCCCTCCTAAGCAAGCGCGTTATAAGGCTATTAAATAGGTCGGATAGTAACTACTATTACTAATTCACTATATCTACTTCCTAGTAGGTAGCACCTGCTATAGTAAATAATAACTATTCTTTGCTATCTAAAGTCGTATCTGCTTTTATAATAGTTTAGCAAGGCCTCTTTAGCTATTTATAAAATAATAGCTTTTTCCCGCCCTAGGGTTAGTTCTTTTCCCTCCTTATTATACTATATTATTTAATAACTACTTTTATATTATCTAAGCCCTTTATTAAGCCTTTATAGACCCTTCCTATCTTTAAATACTTTTTTAAATATTATAAGCGCTAAGAGCCTTATTAGCTAGCTCCTCGCTAAGTATAGCCCTACTAAGGCTAAGCTTAGTAGTAGTAACTACTAGTATAACTAGGCAGATAGTAGCAAGCCTTATATTAGCTATATGCTATAGCTCCCTAAAAATGCCTAGGTTATCTGTGTAAGGAACAATCGCGGGTGCAGGATGCAGAGCTACGCTGTTGGCAAAACGTTAGCGAGTCAGGGGCGGATAAATATACCTTAGAGAAAACTCTATAAGTAGCAGACTCAGAAGGTTAAGCAATAGTTTAATATAATAATAGATACCTATATTTTAATATTCTAGCCCTTCCTAGTTTAGGCCTTTAGCTATACTCTTATAATTCTATTACTTCTACCTCAATTTAAGAAACTAGCACTAGTTAGAATATCTAAAGCAAACTAGTAATAATATATTAATAATTTAGTAATAGAGTTTAATTATAATAAACTCCAGGCTAGGTATATAGAATATAATTAATAGGGTCTTAGCTAATAAGATACTAATTATTTGCTAAGCCCTGAGATATAGGGAATATAGCGCGGATACTACGCTAGGGGAATAGATAACCCTAGTAATAATATAGCAAGAGGAATAACCCCGAGGGGTTAGGCTAGGTCCTAGGTAGCGCTAGACTAGGTAGATTACCCCTCAAGGGGTAAATAGATAGCGAGTAGTAGCTAATAGGGTACCCCGCCTAGGATGCCCTGAGAAGCTAGTATCTCTAGTATCCTTACCTATGCTATAGGGTTACTATAGAAATAGCAGGAGAGCCTTATGGAGTAGATATATCTATTATAGTAGTAATATAAGGAATAAACTACTACCCTACTATAGGAACTTATTAATTGCTTAGTAATAAGATACTTATAGAGAGAATATAAAAAGCCCCTTATATAAAACTACTATATTATAACTAAGAACTTTACTATAAGCTAGGTTAGTAACTAGATCTAAGTAATTAAAGATAGAAACTAACTACGCGCTAGTAGTATACCAGAGTAGTAGGTCTAATAGGCGCTTATAAAGATAAGCCTATCCCTATAGACCTAGTAGTAATACTATAGGGCTAGGCTAGAAGGAGACCTAGTATAAGCTAACTTTATAGTATTTACTTACTAATAATATATTAACCCTGAGCTTTAAGAGCAAAGGTATTATAAGAAGCTAGATATAATAAGGTAGAAGGAGATATAGTTACTAATATAATTCTTTGCTAAATAATTAGTAATATATTAGGACTTAGGTATAGTAAGTATAGAAGATAGTAAGGCTAAGGCTTATATACTATACTTCTAGCTAGCCCTATTCCTACGTAGGGAACTTAAACGCTAGAAAGTTGAGATATAGAGGCTAAGAGATATAGCTATAAAAGCTAAATACTTATAGGAGATATATTACTAATAGGGTAGCAAACCTCTATAAAGCAAAAGCAAGAAATAGTATATAGGGGAAGAGCATAACCTAAAGGGGCCCCTAGTAGTAAGGTTAGGTTAAAAGGCGGGCTAGTAGGGTTCTAGCTAGAAGATAACGCGGGGTTTACTAAGCTTAATACCTTACTAATTAGTTAGTAGCGCGATATAGGGATCTAATTAGAACAGGTCTATATCTAACCCTAGTATATAACCTATAATATCTAATTATATAGTATGCTTTAGCTATAAGCAAATGTAAGGAACAATAGCGGGTGCAGGATGCAGAGCCACGCTGTCGGCAAAACGTCGGCGAGTCAGGGGCGAATAAATACACCTTGGAGAAAACTCTGCAAGCGAAAAACTTAGAAGGTTAAGCAATAGTTCTAATATAACAACGGATATCTACGTTTCAACATTCTAGCCTTTCCTGGTTTAGGCCTTTAGCCATACTCTTTACAGCAAAAGGGGTATAAGAGGGTAGATTACTTAGATAAACGCGCGAGATAAAGTGCGAATAAAATGCTAATAGGATATTAAATACTTGCTAAGAAGGCGAGGGTTAATATAATCTAATCTATAAGAGTTAAGGAACTCGACTTATTAGAAAATAAGTAAGCTAGGGGACTATACTAGTAACCCCCGCGCCTAAACTAGAACTAGATATTCTCCCTAAGGGGGCTATTATAAAGAGATAGGTAATTATTCTCTAGAATATTGCTAAATAAGAAGTAGTAGTAGATATAGATTCCTATTCCTAGGTTATTATTATTAGTAGTTAACTAGCTAAATCCCTATAATTATAACCTTATTACCCATATACTAGAAGGGTTTAATAGGTTATCTATAATAGGCTAGAATATATACTAATTAACATTTTTCCTTATTAACTTAGGAGGAGAAGCGAGGAAGATATAGTAACTCTTTGCTAAAACCCCTTAACCTAAAGGAGTAGGAGACCTCCTCTTACTATAATACTCTATAGGAAGAGAGGGTATTATAATTAATACCCGGATAAATACCTAGGAATATAAACGCTTTAGTATCGCTAAGCTATTAGCGTTTATATAAGAGATTATTAAGAATAGCTAGAAGGCCTATATTATATATATATTAGGGAATATCGCCCCCTATAAGCTACTAATAGGGGCTCTAGAAGAAGAAGACACCCTAGAGGGTAATATGGAGTTACTACTAGAGCTATTTAGCAAATAGGTAATATTTAATAAATAGTTAGCGAAGCAATACCTAGTCCTAGAGGGGGTGGAATATACTATTAACTTGATCAAAGGGAAGAAACCTCTATATAGGCCTAGCTACCTATTAAATAAGTATTAGTTAGAAGAACTTTGCTAATATATTACTAATAACTAAGCAATAGGGCGGATCTAACCCTTAACTAGCGAGGTAAGCGCCCCTATCCTTTTTATACCTAAGAAAGATAGGTCCCTATGCTTTTATATAGATTATTAAAGCTTTAATAAGGTAACAATAAAGAACTAATATCCACTCCCTCTTATTAGCAAACTATTAGATAGGCTTTAGGGAGTGAAATAGATCTTGAAAATTAATATTTAAGATATATACTATTATATTCATATTAAGCTAGAGGATTGCTTAGAAATAGCATTTAGGATGCGTTATAAGCACTTTAAATATACTATTACGCTATTTAGATTTATAAATACCCTAGCTATATTCTAGGCGTATATTTACTAAGCGCTTGCTAAGCTACTAGATATCTATTATATTACCTATATAGATAATATTATAATCTATTCTAAGATAAGAGAGTAATATATAAAAAACCTTCTCTAAGTGCTCTATAAGCTTTGCTAGTAGGAGCTCTATACTAAGCTTAATAAGTATAGGTTTTACTAATAGCAGGTAGAGTTCCTAAGGTATATTATCACGCCTAAGGGTATATCAATAGACTAAACTCATATCTAAGCTATTACTAAATAGAAGCTACTAAAGATATACTAAGATATCTAGGTCTTCCTTAGATTCTATAACTTCTACTATAAGTTTATTATAGGATATTTAAGTATTATAGCTCTAATAATATCTTTATTAAAGGGTAGCGAGAATAATAAGAAAGGAGGTGAGTTATACTAGCTAGAAGAGGCCTAATAGGCCTTTGAGCAGCTTTAAGCTGCCTTCTACTTAGCAACTATTCTCTAATACTAGGATCTAACTTATAAAATAAGGGTTAAGATAAATACTTCTACGAAGGCTATATCTAGTATTCTATTATAGTATATTAATAGCTAGTAGCTACTAGTTAGTTACTATTTATAGGAGCTTAGTAATATAAAATAATGCTAAGGAGCAGGTTAATAGGAACTTCTCGCTATAGTTAAAAGCTTAGACTATTAGGCTTATTACCTTTAGGGTATATTAAAGAAGTTTATAGTTCTAATAGATTACTAAGCGCTAAAGGGAGTTATTAGCGCGCCTATGCGGGACCTTTAGGGAATGCTTGCTAAGTAGGTATATGAACTCTTCGTATTTAATTTCAACCTAGAGCATAAGTTAGGGGTTATAAACCTAGCAGATAGTCTATCTAAGAAACTAGACTATATAAAGGGCGAGGTGAAATATAATAATATACTCCTAACCCTAGCGAGGAAGCTGAGGTTTATTAGTAAACTACTAGTAGATCTTTAGATAGGTATTATTATATTATAAGGTAGTATAGAGACCTTAAAAGTATTTATTAATACTATAAGGGCTAGCATAAGGTGCCCCTTCTAGATAGATAGCTCTACGGGCGGAGACGCCTTAGTCTCTAGTTAGTATTGCGCTCTGTAGCGCGCTAATATTACTATAACTATAGTAGCTATAATAACCGAATACTAAAGAGCAAGGGGTAATATAGAGAATACTTAGCAAGAGGTTATTAACTAAGAGGACTTACTTAGAGCTAGGGTTACTATAGCATAGCAGTATATCCTATGCTAGGTTATAAGGGAGCTTATAATTGGTAAAATAGCGGATAGTTAGTAACCCTCTGAAGCAATAAAGAACCTTATCTATAGACTATAAGCTAATAACCTATACTACTAGATATAATTAGAGAGGGTGCGCAGACTAGCTAGCGATTATAGGGGCTATATAATTAATAGTTATAGAACCCTATTCTATAAGGGATAGTTAGAGATACTATAGGAGGGGTCTCTAAGGCTAGAGATCCTTTGCTAATACCACGATAACCACAGGGCGGGTTATATAGGGGTGAATAAGACTACTAAGTTAATCTCGAGGAATTTCTACTAGCTAAACTTAGCTATAGATATATTTAATTATATTATAGGGTGCTATATATGCTAGGGGAAATGCGGTCTAAGGCATAAGCTATATAGAAAGTTATAACTACTACCCTTACCTATATACCTATTCTAGGAAAGAAGCATAGACTTTATTACTAGATTACTAGCGAGCTCTTAGCATATAGGCAGAGAATATGATATAGTTCTTATTATTATATACTAAATAACTAAGTTTGCTATATTTATCCTAATAATAAAGCAGCTAATAGCTGCTAAGTTAGCGCAGATTATCTATAAATAAGTTAAATGCTGCTTTAGCACCCTAGAGGGTATTATTAGTAACTAAGATAAGCTCCTAACTAGCTAATTTTGGGAAGAGTTTATAAGTGAGAGGGCTATTAAGCGCGGCCTCTCTACTATATACTACCCCTAGACTAATAGGTAGTTAGAAAGGATATATTAGATATTAGAAAAGTACCTGCAAGCATATACTAGCGACTTACTATAAGAATAGGTAGTCTAACTACCTGAGGCGGAGTTTGCATATAATAATAGTTATTATAGCACTACTAGCTACTTACTAATAGAGGCCTTATATAGTTACTACCCGCGTTATATAGAGTATATAGCTCCTGCAAATAGGGTTATAGTATAGGGTATAAGGGAGCGAATTAAATATATTTTAAGACTTTGCAAGAGGGCCTAGGAATAGTAGCAGAAGGCTACTAAGGCATAAGCTAAGTATTATAACGCGAGGTATAAGGACTAGACCTATTATTAGGAATATGTCGTTAGGCTATTAATAAAGAACTTCTAGTTTAAGAATAAGAAACTAGCACCTAGGTTTATATAAGTAGCTATTATAGAACTAGTTAGCATATAGGTATATAGGGTCTATCTACTACTATAGTACTAATAGATATATAATATATTCTCTATTACCTTACTAGAACTATAGGATAATTACTAAGCAGGTAGCAAAGGTTTACTTATATACCTAGAGCTTGAGGATAAGCTAGAGGAATAGGAGGTAAAAGAGATTATTATATAGCAAGGTATTAGTAATAATACGTAGTATCTAGTAAAATAGGTAGGATAGCCTATAGAATATAATATATAGGAGCCTATAGAGAACTTAGCAAATATACAAGAGGCTATTTATAAGTTTAATAGATAGTATAGGAGGTCTTATAAGAAGTGGGATAACTAGTTACTAAACTTATAGTAATAAGTTATTAATTATAAATCACGAGACCTTAGAATAGAAGCTAAATAAAGAAGTAGAATATTAATTATATTAAGTAGTGAATTATTACTACTATTATAGTAAAAAGAGGGTATTATCTTATAAAGAAAAGAGAGAGAGCTAATAATCTAACTAGTTATTTACTTCTAATTATAACTATAGGCGCGAGCACCCTAACTACTATAACCACGAGCAGTACTATAGCAACTAGTTACTAAGCTAGCGTTACTAGCATCCCTATTATTACTACCTGCAGACTAACTACCTGCTAACTTACTACTAGACTTACTACTAGAGTCACTACCTAACTTACTACTAGAGCTACTACCTACCTCGCTACCTAACTTATTACTAGAGCTACTACCTACCTCGCTACCTAACTTATTCTAGAGCTATTATTAGAGATAGTAATAGTAACCCTAGCCTTCTTAGCCTTCCTAGCCTTCTTTACTAAATCGTTGCTATCCTCTTAGCTATACTTAATAGGAGTATAGAGATAAGAGGCGCGTGATATAAGGCGAGCGCTAGTAATAATAATAAAGCAGGAGGGAGTATTATTAGAAGTATACTTAAGGAGATCATTTTATAGCAACTTACTAAATTTAGGAAAGGAGTTAATATTATACTTATAAGGGTGCTTAGGGACTAGTTTTATTAAAGGGTTATTAACTAGATAATTAATCTTATTATAGAGGTATATAATAGGACTATTATTATAAATATATAGCAGCTAGGCAGCGTTTAGGTCTTGAAGTATATTAATGCTATTATAAAGGGTATTAACCTAGAACTAATTATTAGTAGGATATAATTAGCGAGGGAGTAGCGAATAATAGCTTATATAAACTAAGATATTAAGGGCAAGGTGCTTATAGATAGAAGCAAGCTCCTGGAGTTAGAGCTACTCTATATTATAGCTACTACTACTAGTAATAGGATTATAGATAAGCTTAGTAATATGCTTCTATACTATTAAATAGTTACTAAGGGAAGTGAGAATATAATAATAATAAAGAGAGGTTAGGATACCCTCGCGCTCCTAGATTTAGATTTAATAGAATATATTCTAGGTTATCTAAGCTATACCCTAAAGCTCCTAGGGAACCTACTAGGCGTTAGTATATAGCGACCTAGTAGCAAACTAGCAGAGAGTTATAGTAGTATATTTCTTCTTATTGAAGTTATAATAGATATACTTCTATATATATTCGCTATATATATAGCAAAGGTTAATAATATCTTAATATATCTTATAAAGATAGCTAAGATAGGGATAGCTACTATTAGTATTACTAGTAAGGTCGCTAGAGAGGATTTCAGGATTATATAGGTATTTAGCAAGTACTATACCTATACGTGTAATATAAGATATTATAGAGAATAATTAGCAAAATAATAGGGAAAGAGATAAATTAAAGAAGGAGAGGGAAGGAAAATTAATAATTATAGCGAAAGCTTATAGAATAGATAATAAAGAGAAAAATAGAGGCTGCTAAGTTAAAAAAAAAAAGGATACTAAAGAGGGAAAAATTCAGCTAGGTTAGGGACCTTGAAAAGAAGACGCCCTTTTATACTTAGTATCGCTAGGTAATAAAGCTAAATAATTACTAGCTACGTCCTACTAAACGGTTATATAACTATTAGTAACTAATTAAAAAAATAATAGCGATGCTCAAAATTCAAAACATATAAAGCGCTAGAAAATAAAATATATTATTCGCTATAGCAGCCTAAATCTAGCGCGGGAAGGAGCGATATCAAATAATATAATAAAGATGCTAAACTATCGCCCTATAGTTAGCAATATAGAGCTATACTACCCTACTAGTATGCCTTAGGGACTAAGGCTTTAGAAGGGGGGGTAATTATAAGGAATAATAGCAGGTATAGGATATAGAGCTACGCTATTAGCAAAATATTAGTAAGTTAGGGGCGGATAAATATACCTTGGAGAAAACTCTATAAGAAGTAGACTTAGAAGGTTAAGCAATAGTTTAATATAATAATAGATACCTACGTTTCAACATTCTAGCCCTTCCTGGTTTAGGCCTTTAGCCATACTCTTACAATCTGCGCCTATTAATGCAATAGTGATTATATATATAAGTTATACTAAGTTTATAGTATTAAGTGCTATAGGGTGAGTTTAGCGATTATTTAGGGAAGGTATAGGCTAACTTTTCCTATCTCTAGATTTCTACTTTTCTTATTAGTACTACTTATTTCTATTAGAACTAGGTTAAGCATTATATCTATATAATTACTACTAGTTAGTATTAGTAGTATGAGATCTTCTATATCTTTATAACTATAGAGCAAGGGCAGGAGCTTCTCTAACGCCTCTATAACTAGTTAGTAAACCCCGCTAGTCTTAAGCCTAGTTCTAAGAACTATAAGAACTAACTCCTCGCTATAGGTATTACGGAGAGTATAGCTTTATATACCTAGATATATCTATAGGTTTTGCTTAAGGTAGGTTTCACCTTATAGTTAGTCTTACCCTTTTATTAATCTAATATATATTTATAAGCAGCTTGCTAAGCTAAGGATAAGGTTTTAGTTAGGGAGATTATAGCATAGCTTAATAATACCCTCCCTACTTACTTATATAATAAGACTTATATCTTTAAGTAGGCTACCTTTCTGAATAAGCTTACTTATATCCTAATAATATAGCTTTTAAAGAGCAATACTTATATATCTATAATTCCTTTATAGGAGCCTTCAAAGGTTCAAGGTTCTTATATGCTTTATAATACTTATTACTAAGCTTCTATTGCTATCTTTAAGGTTATTAGTAATAGCCCTACGCCTTAACCTAATTCTTATAAAAAGGCTAGTAACGCCTTAGCAATAGCTTAGTAGTACTAACTTTATAATAGCGAGGAGGATAAGTCCTTAGCTATAGAGGATAGTAATTCTAATAATAATATAGAGAGTAATAGTTAGAGTAGTAATAGTAGTACTACTAATAATAGCTCAGAGGAGGAGAGCGAGGATAATGATAATAAGGATAAAGATAATAATAATAAAGAGGGTAATAGTAGTAATAATAAGTAGTAGTACTAGTAGAACTTTAGCGAACGTGCAGTAGAATTTCTATAGTAATATAAGGTTAGATACCTATAGGGTTTATATTGCCTCTATAAGGGGGGGTCTTCTCTTAGTATTTCAGCTACCTTATAGTTAATTAACTTTTCTTATTATTCTATACTACTTATTATCCTACTTATAATATAACTTACGCTATTATTTCTTAAATCTAGCGAGGATTTATAAAGCATTTGCTAAGTATTCTTCAGGCTTATAGGTATTATACTCTACTAGCTAGCCTTTTTACTTAACTAAATATAGGGGGCTTATTAGCACTTCCCTCTATAATATAATATCCTTAACTTCGTATTCCTTAGGGTCTTCTTTAAGGTCTAGGAGCTACCCCTTAATAAGCTTTTAGCTATATTATAGTTTAAATAGAGTAATAGAGAAGATATTATACGTTCTACTATACTTCTCTAGGAGTTATACTCTATAGGAATTAGAGCTTATAACTTCTATAACTAGTATAGGAATAAATCTTAGGGCGAGCTTTTGCTAACCCTTTGCAAAATAGAAGTTCTTTATTAAGAGTCCTATAATATCTCTAACGTTATATAATTATGCTTTTCTTCTAGTATTTATATTCTTAGCTTATACCTCTATTATATATTACTAGTTCTTAGCTATTCTTTAGCAAACCTCTATTAGCTTCCTAAGCCTTTTATTAACCCCTTAGGTCCTAATCTCAATATTTAGTAAGTAGTAGTTAACTATTTGAGAGTAATATCCTATAAAGGCCTCGAATATAGATATACTAATAGTAGTATATTTGCTATTATTATATACAAATTCAGCTTTAACTAATTATATTACCTATTAGTTATATAAGCCTTTGCTAAACTTTATAAGATATATAGTTAAGGTTTAGTATATTCTTTTAGTCTAGCTATCTATCTATAGATACTATGCAGTAGAGATATACCCTTCTATATCTCAGGCTTTAGTCTAGTCTCGCTAGAACTAACTAGTAACTAGTTTATCTTAGTTACTAATAATAGCCTTAGGTATGCTATATTAGCACTTAATCTCTTAATAGAGGATCCTCGCTAAACCTATAGGATCTAGTTGCTTAGTTATTACTAAGAACTATACTACTTTAGTTATCTAGTATATAACTATTAGAATTAGAATATAAGTAACTCTATTATCTTAGTAACCTTCTAGCAAGATAGTTAAGAAGTCTAAAGAAATCTATTAAAATAGGTATATTAGTAGTTCTAGTGTTTATAATAGCCTATATAGCTTATGCTATAGTATGCGCACCCCTTAGTAGCGTGGGTACTTAGCGACGTATTGCTATATATTCTCTATTAAATATAGCTAATAAAACTTTTATAAGATTAGCTTAGCTATCTTATCTGCTCTTATATACCCTAATCTAGGCGTATTATAATAGTTCTTTAGGATTTTATAGCAGAGGGATCCCTCTTCTAGGATAATAAGTCTTCTTCTGAACTAAAGGATATTATTCTTATTAACTTAGTAT
>JAOQIF010001085.1:0-28299 GCA_026260285.1 Colletotrichum sansevieriae
ATAATAATAATAATAATAATAATAATAATAATAATAATAATAATAATAATAATAATAATAATAATAATAATAATAATAATAATAATAATAATAATAATAATAATAATATAAAATATCAAGCCCGTTGGGTTATTTAAGGTTTTAACTAATATGTTAGTATAGATTACCTTGCGACCTTAAGCACTACTTACAAGCCTGAAAGCTATAGATTTATATGAATTTTTGATATAAACATGACTATATATTAAAGTAGTTTGATATTACTACTGCTCTTACTCACATAAATATTAATCAAGATCTATATATCAAGATACCTACTGGTTCTTATATAATAGAAATACTAATAAATTAATATATAACTATAATAATAATCTAACAGATACTAGCTTAATATATAAGCTAAATAAAGCCTTATATGGCTTGAAAAAAAGCCCACGCCTCTGGTATAAACACCTACGGTCAATACTACTTTAGTATTACTTTAAAGTATCTCCTTATAATAAGGGAGTACTGTGAGGGTTATAGCCTACAAAAGGCCGGGCCGGGGAAGGAAAGAGCAGTAGTAAAGTAGGGGGTAGTTGTATTGTAGAAGATAAGTTAGCCCTTCTAGCCACTTATGCGTATAGAGCCCCTTTTTAGGGCTCGGCTGACTAATGCAGGTACACCTCGGCCCCGGTTCGGCGCCAGCTCGGCGCCGTAATCCTAATCCCTTATAATTGCCCCCCCTCTAGAGGGCTTGGTCTCTAAGTCCGATAATCCATAAAACTCCATAAAACTCCTGCCTGCGCGGGGATTCGAACCCTCTATAGCGCTTCTAATTGGTCTATTTTATATCTCTCGGGTCCGGGCCTTCGGGTCTTTCACCTAGTTACCGTAGCTTTGCTGGAGGCCCCCCGGGCACTTAGCGGTCTGTTATCGTCTTCTGCGCGGCTTCGGGTCTTGTACCTATGCGCTAGCGGGCTAGTTTCTTCTGTACGGCCTCGGGTCTTATACCTACGCGCCGTTAGCTGGCTTCCGTATAGCCTCGGGTCTTGCACCTACGCGCTATTAGCTTCGCTAGAGGCCCCCCGGGCGCTCGGCGGTCTATTATCTTCTATATAGCCTCGGGTCTTGCACCTACGCGCTGTTGGCTTCCGCGCGGCCTCGGGTCTTTCACCTACGCGCTAGCAGGCTAGCTTCTTCCGTACGGCCTCGGGTCTTATACCTACGCGCCGTCGGCTGGCTTCTGTATAGCCTCGGGTCTTGCACCTACGCGCTATCAGCTTCTGCGCGGCTTCGGGTCTTATACCTATGCGCTAGCAGGCTTTACCTACCGATACCCGAGGGCTTAGTAGTAGTAGTCTATTCATCTTCTAATATATATAGCTTGAAAACGCCGTCCTCTGCGATCTATATACCTCTCCTAGGGGCTGCTATAATAGCTTTAATATTTATATAGGGGCTGCTTAGACCTGCTGAGGGCCTAGCAGCCTACTAGCTAGAGTAGCACTAGTTAATAGGGTAGCCCTTCTTATAGTACTCTTTATATTATAAATTAGCTTAGTAGTTAGCTTTATAATAGCCCGGCTTGCTATATTTTTAGTATACGCTACCCGGGGTATTAGGGCTGCTATAGTTAAAACGAGCCCTCTTCGGGGCGGGCTCGTTAGTAGCTGCTTACGCTAGTAGTACTATAGGCTCTGCGAACCGCTCTAGATATATATCCTATAGCTGCTCCGTAGTAGTAGCTATAGTATATAGCTACTATATATCGAATTTCTAGTATTCGAGGCCCTGCTAAAGCTAGGGTAAAAGCTAGAAGTAAAAAGTAAGGGCTTAAGCCTAGGATTCTTCGAGGTCCGGGGTTCCGAGGGCTTAGTAGATTGCTAACTACTTAGCGAAGAACTAGAGGGGCTATTAGCTAGGTTCCTACTAAAGGTTATTAAGGAGGCTATATAACTAGTATTCCTATAGTCCGGGGTTAATATATTCTTAGTAGATAAATATAGAGAAGTTAGCCTATATTAGATCGGTAAGGCTAGTATAATAATAGCACTACTATATTTATAACCTAGTAGTTATCCTTATAAGTACCTACTAAATCTTCTATAGCTCGGAGGCTCTGGGCTAGAAGGTATTGCTATCTTCTATAGCTATTAGCTAATTATAGGTTTAGGCTAGTATACTATTTTTAGCAAGGGTTCTATAAGTATATACTAGAGGGTATTTATATTCGCAAGCCTAGGTCTCGGTCTTAGGGATTAGCATAGGGCGTATAGATAGGGCCCGAATAAATATATTATTCTAGTTAGCTTAGCGCTAAATAGTTATAATAAGTTTAGTAATAAGGGCTATATTAGGGCCTATAGTTTCGGAAGTAAAATTTTTACTTAGCTTATTAGGTATAGAGGCGCTAGCGATACCTTAGCAGAGGCCTGATCTCATACTGCTGCTTATTCCGGAGCTAGCTGCCCGTATAATTAGGTAGAACTTATCTAATTATAAGGGTTATAGCCTATAAAAGGCCGGGCTAGGGAAGGAAAGAGCAGTAGTAATATAGTAGGTAGTTATATTATAGAAGATAAGTTAGCCCTTCTAGCTACTTGTGCGTATAGAGCCCCTTTTTAGGGCTCGGCTGACTAATGCGGGTACACCTCGGCGCCAGTTCGGCGCCAGCTCGGCGCCGTAATCCTAATCCCTTATAAGTACTTATTTGAAATAAAGATAACTATAAAGCTATTCCAGCTTATTATATTAATAATATGCTCTTAGTTATTAATAATAATGATACTTATAACTATATATATAATAACCTTTAAAAGCATCTATGACTTTAAAACTTAGGGGAGCCTAGTATCTTTCTAGGAAAGAAAATAATAATAGACCGTATAAATAAACAATTATATATAAAATAATTAAGGTATACTAAAAAGATGCAGAAGATAGTCAATAATATAATAAAACTAAAGTCTATAGGGCTTTTACCCCTATAGATAATAATCTAAAGTTATATAAAAAATAATAATTATATAATAAAAGAGGAAATATTATAATATTAATAGCAGATCAGAGCCCTCCTATATCTAGCTTTAAAAACAAGGCTTAACATTACTTTAGCAGCTATAACCTATACCTATTTTGGTAGTACCCTCTCTAAAGAGCACGTTATAGCTCTTAATAGAATATAGAGATATATAAATAAGTTCCCTAATTATAGTTTAACTTATCACTATAATAAGGATATACCTAATAATAATAATATGATTAGATTTGATTATATATGATTTAGACTAGGCAAGAGATCTTAATAATCGAAAATTAACCTTAGTATATATATTTACTTAGGGTTTATATAATATTATATCATATTCTTCTTCTAAATAAAAAGTAATAGCCTTCTTAAGCTATAAAGCTAAATATATAGCTCTATCTAATATGGCTAAAGAGGCTTTGTATATATATATAATAGCTATACCTTTATACTAAATAAGCTGGGCTATAGTAGTCTACTTAAGCCTAAACTACTTATAGATAATATATTAGCTCAAAAACTAGCTAAGAGTCCTAAAGTTTTAAAAGGAACAATAGCGGGTGCAGGATGCAAAGCCACGCTATCAGCAAAACATCAGCAAGTTAGGGGCGGATAAATACACCTTAGAGAAAACTCTATAAGCTGCAGACTTAGAAGGCTAAGCAATAGTTTAATATAATAATAGATACCTATATTTTAGCATTCTAGCCCTTCCTAGTTTAAGCCTATAGCTATACTCTTATAACTCTATTACTTATACTATAATTTAAGAAACTAGCACTAATTAGAATATCTAAAGCAAACTAGTAATAATATACTAACGATTTAATAATAGAGTTTAATTATAATAAACTCCGGGCTAGGCATATAGAATATAACTAATAGGGTCTTAGCTAATAAGATACTAGTTATTTGCTAAGCCCTGAGATATAGGGAATATAATATAGATACTATACCAGGGGAATAGATAACCCTAGTAATAATATAGCAGGAGGAATAACCCCAAGGGGTTAGGCTAGGTCCTAGATAGCACTAGACTAGGCAGACTACCTATTATTAGGCAAATAGATAGCAAGTAATAGCTAATAGGGCACCCCGCCTAGGACCCCCTGAGAAGCTAGTATCTCTAGTATCCTTACGTAGGCTATAGGGCTACTCTAGACATAGCAGGAGAGCCTTATAGAGCAGATATATCTATAATAGTAGTAGTATAAGGAATAAACTACTGCCCTACTATAGGAACTTGCTAAACGCCTAGCGATAAGGCACCTATATAGAGAATATAAAAAGCCCCCTATATATAACTACTATACTATAGGCGAGGACTTTACTATAGACTAGGCTAGTACTAGATCTAAGTAATTAAAGATAGAAACTAACTACGTGCTAGTAGTATGCTAGAGTAGTAGGTCTAATAAGTGCTTATAAAGGTGAGCCTGCCCCTATAGACCTAGTAGTAATACTATAGGGCTAGGCTAGAAGGAGACCTAGTATAAGCTGATTTTATAGTATTTACTTACTAATAGTATATTAACCCCAAGCTTTAAGAATAAAGGTATTATAAGAAGCTAGATATAATAAGGTAAAAGGAGATATAATTATTAATATAGTTCTTTACTAAATAGTTAGTAATATATTAGGACTTAGGCATAGTTATTATAGAAGATAGCAAGGCTAAGGCTTATATACTATACTTCTAGTTAGTCCTATTCCTATATAAGGAACTTAAACGCTAGAAAGTTAAGATATAGAGGCTAAGAGATATAGCTATAAAAGCTAAATACTTATAGGAGATATATTACTAATATAGTACTAAACCTCTATAAAGCGAGAGTAGGAAATAGTATATAGGGGAAGAGCATACCCTAAGGGGGCCCTTAGTAGCAAGGGCAGGCTAAAACGCAGGCTAGCAGGGTTCTAGCTATAGGGCAACGCGAGGCTCCTAAAGCCCGATGCCTTACTAACTAGTTAGTAGCATAATATAGGGACCTGGTTAGAACTAGCCTATATTTAGCCCTAGTATATAACTTATAATATCTAATTACTTAGTATGCTTTTGCTATAAGTAAAAGGGATATAAGAGGGCAGACTACTTAGATAAATATGCGAGATAAAGCGCGCATAAAATACTAATAGGATACTAAGCTTTTGCTAAAAAGGTAAGGGTTAATATAATCTAATCTATAAGAGAAGTTAAGGAACTTAACTTATTAGAAAACGAGTAAGCTAGGGGATTATATTAATAACCCCTATGCTTAAATTAGAACTAGATACTTTCCTAAAGGGAACTACTATAAAAGGATAGGTAATTATTCTCTAGAATATTACTAAATAAGAAGCAGTAGTAGATATAGATTCTTATTCCTAGGTTAATATTATTATCAATTAACTAGCTAAGTCTTTATAACTATAACCTATAGTAGCTATCACTCCTATATTAAAAGGGTTTAATAGGTTATTTATAATAGGCTAGAATATATACTAGTTAATATTCTTTCTTATTAACTTAGGAAGAGGAGTGAGGAAGATATAGCAACTCTTTGCTAAAGCCCCTTAATCTAAAGGAGTAGGAGACCTCCTCTTATTATAATACTCTATAGGAAGAGAGGGTATTATAATTAATACCTAGATAAATACTTAGGAATATAAATGCTTTAGTATTACTAAGCTATTAGTATTTATATAGGAGGTTATTAAGAATAGCTAGAAGGCCTATATATAAGGGACTGGATACCCAGACCGGAGACGCTGGAGACGCCTCGGCTAGTACAGGCCGAAGGGATAGAGAGGCCTATAGATCTAGGGTATAGAACCCTTATAGCAAAAACCTAGCAAAAACTTGCTAAAGGCTAGAAATAAAGGATCTTAGAAGAAGTAAGTAAAAGTAGTATAATAATATAAATCCTATCTTTTAGATACTTCTATTATTAGTTTAACCTAACTATAGCTCTTAGCCTCTTAACAGCTTTATAATTCTTTTGCTTCTACCCTACTTTAGGAAGGTTAATAATAATAATAGCACTACACACCTAAGCAACGCCTACTAATTAGGCTGAAGAACCTACGCCTAATATTCGCTAAGAGTAGAGCGAAATAGCCTATATAAACCTATATAAGGAAGCTAATCCTAGCAAGCAATTAGAGGATAATACGAGCTAACGAGGGGAGGTAAAAAGCTATACTTTAAGCAAGGCTAGGGGCCCTAAAGAGAATAGGCTACTTATACTAAACGCTCGCTATATAGGTAACGAGTATATATAGGAAAATAGGGAATATAAGACCCCTTCCTATAGACCGGACGGGCTAATAGGCTCGATATCCACGGCTATAGCTAATAGGCTAGCCTAAGCTAGAGGGCTAGATAAAGCAACTAGCTAAATGCTAATATAATAGATTATAACTATAATAGCTAATTAGTATAAGCTAATCCCTACTATATTAAGTAACTAAGCTCCTGCTAAGTAATCGCTTAAGGTTTATAACAAACCCCTGAATTATAATATAGCGCGCCTTACTAGCAAATCTACTAGTATAATAAGGGATAATTAGCTTATTATAGTTAAACAGGCTTATAAATACTGCCCTAGCTGCTCTAATAGCTAGTATATCTAGTAGTCTTTGAGTATAATAGAGCATACAATATAAATAGAATAGCGGAATTATTAGCAAATACTTATAGATATATTAGGGAACTAGGTTAACCCTAAATAAGAAGACTTCTGAATTTTGATAAGAGGGTAGCATATTATACCTAAGCTCTAAGAGTAGAATTACTATAATACTTTAAGATAGTGCTATTAGAAGGATAATAAGAAACTAATTATATATTATATATTAGGCTTAATAGGAGTCTATTAACTAAGTACTTAGCGAGCTAAGTATAAGTAATATAAAGGTATATACCTTCTTTTAGGGCCTTATTAGGACCCTAAAAGATAAACTCTTTAAATAGGATATTAACTATACTACTATATATACTATTAACCTATATATATAGAGATTATAAGAGATTATATAAGGTAGATATATAGGAATATCTACTAGCTATTCTAAGTTATAAAAGTAACTATACTTAAGCTCTCTAGACCGCCCTTATAAGAGCAGCTTGCAACCCCCTAGGTTAATAGACTCAAGGGACTGCTACCTAGAGACCCTATCCTAGAACAACTACTTAGCAGATGCCTGCGCAATACCTAGCGCTAGTAGTATATCCTCTAACTCCTACGGACCCTAATGCTATAACTATAAAAAGTATAGCTATATCTCCCCTAATTATATTAAACCTTATATATAGCTAATAGGTAGTAACTAGAACCTAAACCTAAGATAAGGCGGGATAAGTATAATTATAGCACCCTATATAACGAATACTAAAAACTTAGAAAACGAGTAAGCGTAGATATAACCCCGAGGGATATTATACTAGAAATCACCTTAGTTCTAGTAGGATAGACTATTAAGGGATAGGCGTTAGCGCTCTAAATATCTAGCGAAGTTAAACTAGAGGTTAATATAGATACTTATATAGTAATAGATATTATATAAGAAGATCTTATTAAGAGGCTCTAACTCAAGGAGGCTATTAGTATTATAGCCCCTGAATTAGTAGATTTCTAGGGAAGGCTTATGCCTATAGGTAAGGTTTATTAGCTTATATTCTTCTTTATAAATAGTTAGGGTTACTTATAAAAGATTTACTAGGCTTTTACTATAAGCCCTCGCCCTAATAGAGCAGGAGATATCTTTCTATCTAATAACTTAATAGGATAGGAAGGTATCTATATAGATACTTATATATATACCTAGTTATATAAACCCCTCTCGCTCGCTAAGCTATAGGTAATTATCTAAGAGATTATAGAAAATAGCTAATAGGCTTATATTATATATATAATAGGTGTTATAAGCCCTAATAAGAAGGATATAGAGACCTTAGATAAAGATTCGCTAGATAATAAGTAAGAGAAGAAGATTCCTAGGGAACTATAAGACTTTATTAATATTTTTAATAAGGAGAATATAAAGAAAGTTCTAAAGCTAAAGGGAGTAGTATACTATATTAAACTAAAACCTAGTAAGGAACCCCTATATAGACCTATATATCCTATATTAATAGAATAGTTATAAATACTTACTAAATATATTTAGGATATAGAGGCAGCAGGCTATATATACTACTTAACTAGCTCTATAGGAGTACTAGTACTATTTATACCTAAGAAGGATAAAAGCCTATAACTATATATAGACTATAGAGAATTAAATAAATTATAATAAAAAACCATTATCCTCTGCTACTAATTAGCAAGCTTCTAGATAGACTTGCTAGAGCAAAGTTTATTTCTAAGATTAACTTAAGCAAGGTATACTACTAAATTATAATTAATAAAGCAGATAGGTAGAAAATAGTATTTAGAATGCGATATAGGTACTTTAAATATACTATAATACTAATTAGGCTTATAAATACCCTAGTAATATTTTAGGCGTATATTTACTAAACTCTTGCTAACTTTATAGATACCTGCTATATTATATACCTAGATAATATTCTAATTTACTTAGATATAAGGGAATAGCATACTAAGGACCTCTATACTATCCTATGCTACCTAAGGGCTACTAAGCTATTTATAAAGACTAAAGAAGTATAACTTCTACTAGATAGAAGTGGATTTTCTAGGGTTCTATATTACCTAAGATAGTATTAGGATAGACCTAGATAAAGTTTAAGTAGTTACGAAATAGCTAGTACTAAAGTCTTTTAGAGATATCTAAGTATTCCTTAGCTTTTATAACTTCTACTATAGGTTTATTATAAGATATAATTATATTATAGCCCCTATAAATAGCATGCTTAAGAGAAGCTAGAATAGCATAAAGTTAGGAGCCTTTGCTTAGATAGGGGAGATATAAATTATATTTAAGATACTTTAGAGAGTATTTGCTAAAGCCTTAATACTAAGATATTATAACTTAGTATTAGAAACTAGGGTTAAAACTAATATATCTACTTAAGTAGTATTTAATATACTCTTATAGAAGCATAGCATAGTTTAGCACCTAGTAGCCTTCTAGTTAAAGAAGCTCTTAGATATAGAGAGGCGCTAGGCTATAGGGTAATAGGAACTCCTTGCTATTATAGAAAATTTAGATTACTAGGTATAATACCTATAAGGACTCCCTAAGAAATTCATAGTACTTATAGACTACGTAGCGCTAAAAGGAGTGCTTCCTATACCTATATAGGATATTTATAGAAGACTTATGCAATAAGTTTATAACCTATTAGTATTTAGCTTTAAAATCTAGTATAGGTTAGGGGTTACTAATCTAGTAAATAGACTATTATAACGCCCTAACTATATAATAGAAGATACTTAGGTAGATAATATACTTCCTACCCTTAGAAAGAAACTTAGGCTTATTAGCTAGCTTTTAGTAATAGATTACTAGCATATTGCTAAGCTTAAAGGAACTATAGCTATTATAAGAACTTATATCAAAGCTATCTAGCGAAGTATATAAGAACCTTGCTAGAGGGCTAGCTCTAAGGTTAAGGGATCCTCACCCTTAAGTTAGCACTACCCTATAATAAGTATTAATAAGCTATTATATATAAGCATATATATTAGCGCTATTACTCGCATGAAGGTATATGCAGGTGCCACGCCGATTGCTCCATAAGAGAATAGCAATAGGCCAGAGGACTTAGGGGGAGCTGGGGTTATTATACTAGAATAATATATCCTATATACTATAATACGGGAGCTTATTTAGGATAAAACGGCTTATATACTATAACTAGGCGCAGATCTTAAATAGATAGGTAGAGGATTATAAGCTAAAGAATACTTCTATAGAGATATTATATCTAAAGTTCGCTAGGATACTAGGGAATACTAAGGATACTAAGTTAATAAGAATAATATCCTTTGGTTTAGAAGAAGACTTATTATCCTAGATAAGGGATCCCTCTGCTATAAAATCCTAAAGAACTATTATAATATGCCTAGATTAGGGTATATAGGAGCAAATAAGATAGCTAAGCTAATCTTATAAAAATTTTATTAGCTATATTTGATAGAGGATATATAGTAATATATTACTAAGTAGCTATGCTACTAAGGGGTATGCATACTATAGCATAAGCTATATAGGCTACTATAAATACTAGAACTACTAGCATACCTATTCTAATAGATTTCTTTAGACTTCTTAACTAGCTTACTAGAGAGTTACTAAGATAATAGAGTTATTTATAATATAATTCTAATAGTTATATACTAGATAACTAAAGTAATATAGTTCTTAGTAATAAATAAGCAACTAGATACTATAGGTTTAGTGAGGATCCTATATTAAGAGATTAAGTGCTATTATAGCACGCCTAAGGCTATTATTAGTAATTAAGATAAACTAATTACTAGTTAGTTCTAGCGAGAGTAGACTAAGGCCTGAGATATAGAAGGGTATATCTCTACTATATAGCACCTATAGATAGATAGCTAGACTAAAAGAATATATTAAACCTTAACTATATATCTTATAATATTTAGCAAAAGCTTATATAACTAATAAGTAATATAATTAATTAAAGCTGAATTTTTATATAATAATAGTAAATATATTACTATTCGCATATCCCTATTTAAAGCCTTTATAAGATATTACCTTTAAATAGTTAATTACTACTTACTAAATATTAAGATTAGGACCTAAGGGATTAATAAAAAGCTTAAGAAGCTAATAGACGTTTGCTAAAGAATAGCTAAGACCTAGTAATATATAATAGAAGTATAAGCTAAGAATGCGAACGCTAGAAGAAAAGTATAATTATATAATATTAGAGATATTATAAGACTTTTAATAAAGAACTTCCGTTTTATAAAGGGTTAGCAAAAGCTCGCCCTAAGATTTATTCCTATACTAGTTATAGAAGTTATAAGCCCTAATACTTATAGAGTATAACTTCTAGAGAAGTATAGCATAGCATATAATATCTTCTTTATTACTCTACTTAAGCTATAATATAGCTAAAGGCTTACTAAGGGGTAGCTCCTAGACCTTAAAGAAGACCCTGAAGAATAGGAAGTTAAAGATATTATTTTATAAAAAGAAGCGCTAATAAGCCCTTTATATTTAGTTAAGTAGAAAGGCTAGCTAGTAGAGTATAATACCTAGGAGCCTGAAGAATACTTAGCGAACGCTTTACAAATCCTCGCTAGATTTAAGAAATAGTAGCATAAGTTATATTATAAGTAGGATAATAAGTAGTATAGAGTAATAAGAAAAGTTAATTAATTATAAGATAGCTAAAATAGTAAGAGAAAACCCCCTCTATAAAAGTAATATAAACCCTATAGGTATCTAACCTTATATTACTATAGAATTCTACTACACGTTTGCTAAAGTTCTGCTAGCACTACTACTTATTATTATTACTATTGCCCTCTTTATTATTATCCTCATCCTTATTATTATTATCCTCGCTCTCCTCCTCTAAGCTATTACTAGTAGTACTACTATTACTACTCTAACTATTGCTCTCTATAATATTATTAGAGTTACTATTCTCTATAGCTAAGGACTTATCCTCCTCGCTACTATAAACCTAGTATTACTAAGCTATTACTAAGGCGTTACTAGCCTTTTTATAAGAATTAGATTAAGGCGCAGGGCTACTACTAATAACCTTAAAGATAGTAATAAGAGCTTAGTAATAAGCGTAATAAAGCATATAGGAACCTTAAACCTTTAAAGGCTCCTATAAAAGAAGCGTGGATATATAGGTATTGCTCTTTAAAAGCTATATTATTAGGATATTAATAAGCTTATTAAGAAAGGTAGCCTACTTAAAGATATAAGTCTTATTATATAAATAAGTAAGGAGAGTATTATTAAGCTATGCTATAATTTCCTTAACTAAAACCTTATCCTTAGCTTAGTAAGCTGCTTATATATATATATTAGATTAATAAAAGGGTAAGACTAACTATAAGGTAAATCCTATCTTAAGTAAAACCTATAGATATACCTAGGTATATAAAGCTATACTCTCCTCTATACCTATAGCGAGGAGTTAGTTCTTATAGTTCTTAGAACTAGGCTTAAGACTAGCAGGGTTTATTAACTAGTTATAGAGGTATTAGAGAAGCTCCTACCCCTGCTCTATAGCTATAAAGATATAGAAGATCTCGTGCTACTAATACTAGCTAGTAGTAATTATATAGATATAATACTTAACTTAATTCTAATAGAAATAAGTAGTACTAATAAGATAAGTAGGAATCTAGAGATAGGAAAAGTTAGCCTATACCTTCCCTAAATAACTACTAAACTTACCTTATAGCACTTAATACTATAAACCTAGTATAACTTATATATATAATTACTATTATATTAATAGGCGTAGATAACCTAGGCATTCTTAGGGAGCTATAGCGTGTAGCTAACGTAAGGTTTGCTACTACCCGCCTAGTTATACTAATAGTTACTACTACTAAGCTTAGCCTTAGTAGGGCTATACTTAGTAAGGAGCTAGCTAATAAGGCTCTTAGCGCTTATAAAATTTAAAGAAGTATTAAAAGATAGGAAGGGTCTATAAAGGCTTAATAAAGGGCTTAGATAATATAAAAGTAGTTATTATTTAATATAGTATAATAAGGAGGGAAAAGAACTAACCCTAGGGTGGGAAAAAGCTACTATTTTATAGATAACTAAAGAGGCCTCGCTAAACTATTATAAAGGCAGATGCAACTTTAGATAGTAAAAAATAGTAATTATTTACTATAATAAGTACTTCTTATTAGGAGGTAGATATAGTAAATTAGTAATAGTAATTGCTATCTAACCTATTTAATAGCCTTATAACGCGCCTATTTAGAAGGGGGATAATAAGATAAAAAACGAAGTTATTATAAGGGTATAATATAAGAAAATGCTTACTAGATAAAGGGCGAATAGCAAGAGAATAAAAACGAAGTTATTATAAGGATAACTATTCTCTTTTAAAAGGAAATAATAGAATCCCTTTAGAATAGCCTAGATAGAGAGTATAAAAGGGCCTAAAAGGAGAGGAACTATAAGGAATAGGACTATAGGCTTAGCCCCTATATCTATAACTCCAAGGGCTCTACTATCTTTTAGTAAATATATAGCAGATAGTTACTACGCTAGATAATAGTAGTAATAAGTAAAGGGCTAGGACCTACTCTAAATAGCTAAGAAGGATAATAATAGAGGGCTAACCTATAATACCTAATCTTATAATAGGGACTACTATAATTAGAAGGGGGATAATTATAAGGGATTAGATACCTAGACTAGAGAAGCTAGAGATACCTCAGCTAGTATAAGCTGAAAGGATAGAGAGGCCTATAGGTCTAGGGTATAGAACCCTTATAGTAAAGACTTAGTAAATACTTACTAAAGGCTAGAAATAAAGGATCTTAGAAGAAGCAAGCAAAAGTAGCATAATAATACTAATCCTACCTTTTGGGTGCTTCTGCTATTAGTTTGACCTGACCGTGGCTCTTAGCCCCTCAATACCTTTATAGTATCTAGTGCCTAATAGTATTCTACTTATATTTATAAAATTTAACTACTCTATTATAATAAGAAGCTTTTAGTTATTTTATCTTACTTATATATATAAAGGGTAGAGCTATATAATATAACTTTATTTAAGGTACTAACTAACTACTAGGGGCTTAAGGACTTTATAAAGAAGTAGCGCCTTATAGAGCGCTAGAGCTAGTAAATAGAGGAGTTATCTTAATATAACTTCTATATTAAATACTACTCTAATAGGGAAGTAATAGCCTCTAATACCCTCTCATTATAAGAATAAGATATATCTTAAAAGTAGAATAATAAGTAGAAGTAGGGGAGGGTCTTATAGCTAGTACTAAACTATATATACCCCTAAAGAGACTCTATAGCTAGCCCCTTAATAAGGAGAAGCTAGAAGGGTTATATAAGTATTCTAAATATTATAGTATTTAAAACTAACTCTAAGCTATAAGTACTATAGCTACAGACTATAAAAGGGGATATAACTTATAAAGGAATATACTATATAGTTAATTAGTAGCTATAGAGCTTTCTATTAAAAATAAGAGCTAAAATCTAAATTAATAAGTATAATGTTAATAGTCAAGAAAGGTTAACATTTAGAAAGAAGCTATAAGTACCTAGTAGAGAAGATAATAATAACTTATTAAGACAGCTCTATATAAAGATTATCTAATGGCGCTATAACGTAAATATAACTACTTACTTAGGCTATAATAATATACTTAAAATAGTAAGCTAGTAGTTCTACTAGTTAGTATACTTAAAAACAATATAGAGGTTTGTATAGCACTATAATATATATAGGGGAATATATATCTAGAGGTAGGCTAAGAGGGGGCTCCTAAAGCTCCTATCAGTGGCCTCTAGCTACTACATAGTGACTTTACCTGCTTAAGTGTAATAGACCTTCTAACCCCGCGCCTCCTAATAATATATAGCCTTTAGTTACGTAATCCTCTCCTAACTATAGCTATACTTATATATACCCTACTAGATAGCCTCACGATCTTTAACTTTATATTAATAATAACGTAGTTTTGAATTGTTTAAACTATAAAACTATTAGCTTATCCTCTTGTATACTACCTATACTACTAATACTAACTCTATTACTACTTTATCCGCTAGTTATAGTATTATTAGTAATGCTCTTTCTATATTAAAGTAGATAGTATAAGCTATACTTACTAATATTTCCCTAGTAGGCCTAGGCTTCCTCTACCTTAATAGTATAGAAGACTTACTTAAAGAAGGGCTATTATATAGGGTATATAATAACCTACCTAGCTTTTACTACTAAGTCTACTTATTTAGCTATAGTATAATTATAAGTAACCCCTCTAGGGGTATTAATTAGAGCTCTCTTAAGGGCTATGCTAATAATATACTCTCTATATATAATAGAGTAATTAATAAAGGAGCGGGTTTTATTAATTATATTAATTCTAAATTCTCTAGTAATCTCTTTTATATTTATTACATTAAAAGGTTCACCTTATATAAGCTTAGCATTTTTATATATAGGGTTTAGTATTAATATCTTTAAGGATTTATTATAAATTATAGGTATACCTAGGATTTTATAGATAAGGAAGAGGGAGAGGTATAAAGCCTTACTTATAGTAACAAAGCTTCTTAAACTTCTAGCTATAAGAACCTCCTAGGAAAGACCTTTTTAGTTAAGAAGTTATCTCTTATATAGTAGAATTTATAATACCTTATTAGAAGGTAGGTTAAGGAGTTATCTTATATAATAGCTTTTATAGCACCTTACTAGAAGGTTTAGCGAGGGTATCACTATAAGAGCCTTAGTAGCCCGTTTAGCTCTAATATAATTAGCCCTAGTATAGCGCGTATCCAACTTTATAATACTTAGAGGGTTTACTTCTCAGTAGGAATATACAAGGTTCCTATATCATTTTCCTTAACTAGTAGAGGGTATAGGTTTAAACACTTATATAAAACTTCCTAAATTATACTCATAAACTAGGTGAATTTATTGTAGTCCTTTTATAAAGGGGCTATAGCATAACTTTAAACCCAAGCTCCTATTAATACCCAGCTAGTTATACTTAGACCTCTTAATAGATTTTATTATAAGCTTGTTATCTATAGAAAAATAATATGAGCTACTACTTATAAGTTATAATAAATAAGCTAAATAAGTTAGTAATATTAAACAAGATAAGTATTATAGAAGTAAACGCTAATACCTATTACTTCCTCACTTACTACTTCTAGTTCTACAGGTTCCTATATAATATTATCAATAATTATAAGTCTAATTGAGTAAGCTACTTCTAGACTAAGTTCTACTACCTTATTTGAATAAGTAGGCTATTAAGTATAGTATACTACCTATAGACTAATAGTAATATCAAGAGGTAGAATTAGGAGATATAAGCTATCTTATAGGTATTTATAACTTAAATATACAATAACCAAGAGTAATTACTACTAGCTACTAAGCTAGCCCTCCAAAACAGAGTAAGTAATATAACTAGGTTCTTATTATTCTTCTTAAAATATAGATATTATATTAACCCTATATTATTATATATAATATACTATAAGAGACCCTATATAGGGATATAATAGCTACCCTCCTAGTAATTAAGCTATACGAAGTAGTAAACTTTATTTAAATAAGTATTATAATAACTTAATAATATAATAAAGAGAATATAAATCAATTTAGAATACCTTTAGAGGAGTATTAAGTAAGTAATAAGGTCTAGCTCTTAATAGCTAAGTATAAGAGCTTAAGGCTT
Organism: Colletotrichum sansevieriae; assembly: GCA_026260285.1. Lineage (NCBI taxonomy): Eukaryota > Fungi > Ascomycota > Sordariomycetes > Glomerellales > Glomerellaceae > Colletotrichum > Colletotrichum sansevieriae. The sequence goes on from JAOQIF010001085.1 coordinate 16,360, forward strand.
AATAAAAAGTTATTATAGTTATATTATAAGTATATTGTAATAGAAATCCTAAGTCTATATAATATTAAATTATATATACTTAGTAATATCTACTCTAAGTTCTATATTAACCTCCACTAGAGAATACTAGAGGACTACCTACCTACTTGAATAATAATAGACCTCTAGTTACTGCTAATTATAGCTAAGAATAATAGGTTTAGGAATTATATAGAGTAGATATATATAATATAATAAAAGGTAGTTAGATAGAAGTAGAGATATAAACTCCTAATTAAGTAGGAGGGGTATATAGAGCCTACTTAAAAGCCTATAGAAGCTATAATAATACTATAACAGTAAATAAGTATAAAGCTATATATAGAGTAATTATAAATAGTAATAGCGACCTAGTATATACCTAGGGGCAGACTAACTAGGAGAGGGAATAATATTCTAAGCTATACCTAGGTTAGGCCTATTTAGGCTTTTATTTAGGTTTACTACTTTAAGAGAGCTACTTAAAGCCTACCTAGTAGTTCCCTATAGCTTAGTAGAATCTATACTAGAGAGGAAAACTTTCTCTTTTTCTTTTTAGCTTAAATAAATAGTATTATAGCGACCTCTTATTAAGTAAACTTGGGTCTAACCTTTAATAATGATATCTTATTAAAGAATTAATATTTATTCTCTAATTCTTTAAAGAATATAATTTTCTTTTAGCTTTTTTCTTTAAGAATAACTCTTTAATAATAAGTAAAAGAAATAATTATTATAAAAGAGAATAGAACTTAAAGGGTTATTATAAGATTATTATTAAGTACAATAAAACGTACGTCCCTAATAATATAAAGAATAAATCTCTAGTACTATAAGAAGTAAGTTCCTAATACTATAGCAAAGAGATTTCTAATACTATAGGAAGTAAATTCCTAGTACTATAGGAAGTAAATTCCTAGGAGTATAAGGAATAAATTCCTATAAGATAGTAGGAAATACATTCATTATTATTTATAGAGAATCAATCTCTGGTATTATAAGAGATAAATCTCTAAAGTAATATGGAATAAACCCTTAAATATTACAGAATAAATCCCTACAACATTAGACAATAAATCCCTAAAATATCAAGGAATAAATCCTTAAGGTATTAAGGAATAAATCTTTTATATATGTAGTAAACCTTAAAATATTAAGAGTTTCATAGATATCTCTTAGATATTATAGAGATATCTCTCAGATATTTCTTAGTATTATGCGAAGTTTTCTTAGATTTCTCTCGGATTTATCTTCGATATTATTTAGGGATTTCTTAGCTTTTTCTTAGATTCTTTCTTTAGTATATCCCTTCTAATAAAAGGTAGGGTATACTTAGCTAGAGCTAAGCTTATAACCTATTAGTATAGCGTATTATTTTCAAGGAAAGTTTAGATATTAATAGGCGTATATATTAAATAGTTATCCTTTTTTTTAAAGCCTAGAAAAGCTAGGAAAAAAGATAAGTATATATAGCTAATTCTTAAGAAGGTCCGGAAGTAGTAATAAAGTATAACATAGCTAATTTAAGCTTAATATAACTAGGCTTAGCTAGCTTAATCCTTATATACTATATTAATATATTAACCCTATTTAGATAAATCTTATTAGATTTAGTTAAACCTTAAGGTTTAATTTTTTATGATCTTAGATAAAAGTATAAGCCCTGTTTATATAGTATGAAGCTATATACCGATCGATGCGAAATAGAATAATAATTTTAAGTATACTTTTTACTTGCTTATATCTTTCAAATTCATAGAGATATAGGGCTTTAAAGATAAAATCTAATTCTATTTCTAATAGTAACTCTATAAGCTTCTTAAACATAGATTGAAGTCTATATAGTATATAGATTATATTAAATAAATATATACTAGTAGTTATATTATTCTAATAACTACTATAATAAGTAATCTAGATTTATAAAGTTATATTCATTATATTATTATATAATAATCAGGATCATATATATACTTAAGAGTTAGAAACTAGGGTTAAATAAGTATATTAACTATAGTTATATAAGTAAATCTATTCTTATATCTAATTATAATATACCCTACGCTCTTATTATATTTATTAGCCCTTATAATATATATTATACCTCTAATCTTAGGGTTCCTACCTAATTAGCTTTTCGCCTAAAAAGTATAATTATTAATTAGCCGTAAGAAAGTAGTAAAAGTAAGTCCTAATTAATAGACTTTACCTACTTAGATATAAGGCCTTAGCATAATTATTATTCTAGCTAGTAATAAACTCTTTATTTAAGAACCTTTTTTAAAAATTGAATATTCTTTCTTATACCTATAGATATATTAGTAAAAAGCTATAATAAATAGGAACTAAACCCTTAGTATAACTAAAATTACATTAAGGGGCTAATTACTAAGCTATAAAGCCTTTTTACTTAGTTAGAAATTCTCTATTTTCTTTTATATTAATATCTTAATAAGGGTTTACTTCTAAGAGGCTTTACCTAGTTAACTATAAGCCTTGTTTAGTTAGGGATAGCTTCCATATATCTAGCTAATTAGAGCCCTTAGCGAGAGCTAAATAAAATTTAATTACTTTAGCTTCAAAAATTAGCATTTGAATCTACTTTAAAAACGTAATAGGGATTATTAATCACTTATAACCCCTACCTAACCTATATATAGTCTAATATTATACTATATATAGCCTACTTACTATAATATAGCGCTACTTATAGTTATAATAAACTAGGGTTCCTACCTAATTAGCTTTTTATTAAAAAGTATAATTATTAATTAGCCTTCGAAACTAATAAAATTAGGTCCTAAATAATATACTTTACTTATTTAAATATAGAGCTTTAAAATTATTATTATTCTAGCTAGTAATAACCTCTCTACTTAAAAGCCTTTTCTAAAAATTAAATCTTTTTTTCTTATATTTCTAACCCTATTAATAAAAAGTTATAATAAATAGGAATTAAATCCTTAGTATAACTAAAGATATACTAGGGGGCTAATTACTAAGCTATAAAGCTTTTCTATTTATTTAGAAATTCCCTACTTTCTTCTGTATTAATATCTTAATAAGGGGCTATTTTTAAAAGGCCCTACCTAGTTAAGGGTAGCCTTAATATATCTAGCTAATCAGAGCCCTTAGTAAGGGCTAAGTAAAATTTAATTACTTTAGCCTAAAAAATTAGCGCTTTAATTCGCTTTAAGTCAAAAAAGCAGTAGGGATCACGAATCACCCGCGACCCCTGTAACAAACTGATCCCCGCACCTGTGCCTGAGAAACGGCTTTTGAGCTCGGGCGGATCCGCACGAATGTTCGGCTCCGGAATCGATCGCGCGAACCATTCGCCACACCGCTGTGGCGCATGCTCCCGTCGACTCATTCTTGCTGGCGACAACCCCCTCGCCACAGCAGAGGAACACTCAAAGGACCATCATCACCAGCTCCAGCTTCCGGCATCCCTCTCGTCAGCACAATACACTCAATCTTCCAAAGTAATACCTCGCTATCTCTTAGATTTTTCTCCGTCTATTTGCATCTACAGAACCCTTAACATTCAGAATGGGTCTTCCGCTGAAGCTAGGCGTCCCCAAAGTGCCCGACGACGCACCTGCTGAGTCTCAGACTCCTCAGTTTGTTCAGACCAGATATCAAGGATCCTCCCGTGCTACGGGAGCTGGCTCAAACACAGGTGCCGTTACTACTCGCCCTAAGACTGAAGCAGAACTCGAGGCCGATCGATTGTACGAGGAGGCTATGGAGGAAGAATACGACAAGAGGAATGGTGGTTCATAACCACCGCAGTGCTACTAGGTTTAATAGAAAATATCAATCGGAACTTAAACCTATATTGCTGATGTGTATTAATGCCTATGAAGGATATAGCATCCGCCCAGAAAAATATTATGGGCTAGTCCTATGGCGTCGCCTATCTTTCTACTGAGGGATTGAGAAAGGGTGAGCTTCTGTGTTGAACACCCATTTATTGTTCGCCACCTCAACCTGGACCTTTGCGTCCGTTGCTTGGATCAGGTAGCTATATTTCATCACCTCGGCGAACCAGAAACTCTCTTGGAAGTCGTCGAAGGAGCCACCCTTGGGGTCGTTGACATTCGTAATGGACGAGAATCCGCTGCCTACGCTGCATGTCTTGTTGATGGCAAGGAACGCATCCCATGCCCAGTCCTGGTACTTGGCGTCTCCGGTAGCACGATAGGCGTAGTAGTAACTTTCAATGACCTCAGGCCGAAGCACGTACGAGGCACCGTCGCTTCTGATCCAGAATCCAGCCCGGTTATAGAACTCGGTTTGGTCGGCTGGGGGCTGAGGGTTCAACGTGGTGTTGATGCCTGGCTTGTCATCGAACCAACGGAAGACCTCTGGTCCAATCCGGGTCGCCGTCTGCTTATACGTCTCATGGCAAGCTTCTGTCAGCTTAATACCGAAATCAACATATTTCTGCTCCTTGAGGACAAGTCCGCCCAAGATGAAATTGCCTCCATCGAAACATGCCACTAAGAATCAAGTCAGCAACGTGGTCGAAAATTACCTCTGTTTTTGGAAACTCACAGTGAGTTGAAACAAGTCTCAGCTGCGCATTCGTGTAGGCAGCGAGGAAGGTGAGATCCGGTCGCGTCGATGGGTTGGAAGCAAGGAATTTCATAGAGGAGTCGACTGCGGCGACCCAGCGGTCCTTGTAGAAAGAGAAACGTTTGGGGTCGTAAACCCACATCTTGATGAGGTACTCGTAAAAGCTGTCCGTTCCGCCATTCCAACCACCGCTCCGGTCGGCAAAGGTACCGTTGGAGATGAAGACGTCCGTACCCAAGAGACCAGGGAAGACTTCTTCATTGGGCTTCAACAGGTAGTCTTCTCCGCGTTGCGATAGGTTGGCGTATTGAGCGTCGCCAGTCAGGTCGCTCAGGTGAGTCCATTCAAGAACGAGAGTGCCGATGGTTGCAATACTGTTGGTGCTAGAACCGCTCTTGCGCGGCTTCGGGTCGTAGACGAGGATATTGTCTGGGACGCCAGAGGGGGTGTCAAAAGCCACCTTCAGGTTGTCTGCAAGTTTCCTCGCCTGTGTGAGAAGTGCGTCTACACCAGTTGAGTTGGGGGCAATATCCTTGAGAGGTCCCTTGAGCATGTCATGCCCTTGGCGTTGCTTGGGTTAGCATCTTCTGGTATCACGCCGAAGAGTGGCGCACCTTACCGGCCAGTAAACCGCCCAGATATCGGATGGTCGTCTCAAATACGGATACTTCGCTGGATGTGACGTCGAAGTTGATTGTTGGCACAAAATGTAGAATCTGGCCGACAATGTCCTTGTTCTCCATGATTATGGCTGTACTCAGCGCGTCTACAGCGCTGGCACCCCATCCATTTCTCAACGTAGTTGTCAGCAGATGATATACTAAAGTTAGCTTGACAGACCTACCGGTCATTCTCAAACGTGTTCGACACGGGCTTCAAGGTGTCGTTCGGGAACGCGAATTTGCGGTAGCCGTCCCAAGAGCGCTGGAAAGCCTCCTTCACCGCGGCGGCTCTGTCGGGCTGGTTCGTGTAAGGGGGAGTGGCATCAGCCTGCAGCGAAATCTGAGGAACGGCTGACGCCTGGGCAAGCAGTCCAGCGAAAGCCAAAAGGCTTCCCGAGCGGTAAAGATGCATGACTGTCGATGCCGAGGATTACTACTCGTGGGCGCAGCGGAAGAATGGGCCGAGAGGCTGATCAACGAAAAGAAGCCAAAACGTCAGCGACAGAATGGGGAGGAGACACCTTAGAAATGATCACGAACGGCAAGAAGAGAAGGAGATAGCTGAATTTAAAAATGTGGAAAGAGCACCGGATAATCTCCATGGGACGGGCAGGTTGGGATCATGCAACTGCAACACCGAGAATTCAGTCGATTCTGGTTCCATAACACCAGAGAGACTGGATAAACTCTGTTTGTCGTCCAGAGTCCCCGGACTCTCTGGTCGCGCCTACCCTTGTCTCAAAGTCTCGACATAATCCCGCGCCCCTGCTTTCGCTCCTTCCCTCCTGCTTCTGCTCTCTGCAACCAATGTTTCTATGCCTGGTTGCGAAAGTAATTTTTGCATGGGGTATTGGATGCCGTCTGCCTTGCTCCGGTCTTCTCTGCATCTTGCATCATCCATCTAGCCTCAATACCATCCGCCCCTCCTCAACAAAACGAGGTTGCACGTAAATGTCTCCAGACGAACACGACTTCTGCATCCACGCCAGGTTTGGTATCGCCAGGGCTGGAAAGCACCCCAGCTATCACGCGGGCTGAGTCTGTCGGTTGCCGTATATGACTGGCATCAGCACGCGCAGAGCAGATCTTGCCGAGTTGGTCGCTCGTTCTGGACCGGGAAAGTCACCAGGCACGGACTTCTTCTGGTGATTCAAGCACGTGCAGAGCAGCAGTTGAGGAAAGACCCTTGCCGGTGCAACCTGATGCCGAGTGTGAGGTCGCCGTTGCATTGGAGGGTGCACAAAAGAAATGCAAGTGAGCTCTAGTGCTCGAGCCTCCATGTCTCTAGACAATTCACCTCACCTTCCGCATCAGGATGATAATGCTTTGGCGGGGATTAATACGACTTCCAAGGCCCTGGAGTTGCAATCAGCGTTCGTCGCCTGCTTGGCGCAGGCGGGGGTGAGTGAGTTGTGGGAGTCCGGAGTGGCTGGCCGCTTTGCTCTGAGTCTCCCAGGAACTACTGCACGCTTGGCTTAGACGCACACCATGCAAATCGCTCATGTAGGGAATAGGAGGAGATGCACTGTTTGATTGCTAGTTACCCAGTATTGCAAAAGCCCTTGGTGATCATCAATAGACGTCGCCCAACACCGACCACTTGACTTGGTCAGAAGGGTAGTATACTGCAAGTGACACCAACGCGTGCGTGACGACCACCATCTCCAAATTCTTGGAGTCCAGGAACCTACAGACGCGTCCATGCCTCGGGGCTCTCTCCCCGCATTAGGTGAGCACGAAGGGGAACGCTAGACTCTCCCCACCTGCTCCATCAAACGTTGTAGACAGCGTGGGATGATCCCAAGTCGTGCCTCCGAGAGTTCCAACCTGCCACGGCATTCGTGTCTCCTGACTGGAAACTTCATCTAATCATCATAGCAAGTGAATTTCGTGATTGGTCGCACATAGTTTAGGGGTCATCTCATCAAAACGAAAGTTCGATCGCGTCGTTCCCGTTGACTGGTCTTGCTGATGCACTGCGCCAGACGTCGCTTCGAATTGGGAAGTTTCCTTTTCTGAATGATACGCGGATTTCGCGCTCTGCTTCACCCCACATTTATCGAACATCCAACCAACCCTGTATTGTATTAGTTGGTTAAGCTTTCGGTCGGCAACAGGACAAGGGTATTTTTGAGGCCCCAGATAGAAGCCAATGAATGCTTCAACCCTGCTTTCGAAGTTTGGCAAGTGCCGCCGCAACTCCGCCAGGAAGAGCGTCGTCTTTGGCGCTTGCACTGTCAGACTGTTTCGCCCGCGTCTGTGCTTCAGCGTGCGCCTGCGCAGTTCGCTTTGATTCTTCGATGGCAGCTGCAATCATTGCCCCTTCGTCGACTTCTTCCGGGTCGGGGTCTGGAGCGTTCCTTTGTGCCTGCGGAGGCCGTCTCCCCTGGTTATTTGTCTGACTGTCTGTCGCCGGCGAGCCCCGGGATGGTTCTCTACTAGACTCCATTTCGCGTAGTGGAACTCTGCTGAGCGGAACAGCACGGTCCAATCTGGATGTTTGAGCCGGTCGGCCTTCTTCGGTGTTGTCGAGGCGGTCCAACTGTCGTTTGGCAGCTTTCTTGGCTCGGAAAGGTTCCTCGACTGCGCTGATCCATTTGTTGACTTTGACGGCTCCCCATCCGGCAATTATGCCAACCTGTTCTGGATCTGCGTTGATGGCGTTTTTGAGGCTGCCAAAGTTGCTGACCAGGGCCACAGCGTCCGATTTATTTACGCTTCGGGGCACCGTGACAAATTCGACGAGCTTTTCGGCGTAACTCGAGGCCTGTTGACCACGGATAGCGCTGAAATTGGCGTGTTCATATGATTTATAAAGTTCGAGGTAGCGGGCAGCTTCGGCAGCCGACCAGCATAGTATGATGGTGACGTTATTCACGAGGGACGTCTTGGATAATTCGCGAAGCACTTCTTCGTGATTGGGGATATCGACCATGGTTAAAAGGACGCGCAGATTGTATTTTCCTTGGAGGTTTCTGATTCTCGTGTAAATGTATTCCGGATGGAGGCGATGGTACTTCAAACTACGTGAAAATGAAGTCAGACAACCGGGAGGGTGGAATGAAGGTGGTAAGATGTGTACGGCGACTAACCTCAAGAACAAGGCGCATGTTGTCAAACCCAAGCCATAGTCAGCTGCAATATCACTGTATTCCCAGGGCATAGACTTCAGAGACGCAAGGACCGGGTTCCCTCTTTGGCGAGGAGAGACCAAGATGGCGGATCCCGATCCTCGCTGCAGTAGAGCTTGTGGAGTTGGTTGAACGACTTTATTGCTTGATGGATTGGCGGATGGCGCCTTGTCCAGACGCTGAGGTGTCGGCTGCTGTATCTTCTGAGGTGTTGGCTGTTGAACATGAGAACGAGGAGGCCGTGGCTGAGGTCGTGAATGGCTTGAAGCTGAGGAAGCAAGCGCCGCGAGAAAGTCGTCGTCGACGCCGAAATCGTCGTCCATGGCTCGAATGAAGTCTTTGAGACGTTTTTCAGGGTGCAGCACGGCGATCTGTAGCAGTATGTTTGCCACCTACGACTGAGGTGGGCCTGTTGGGTCGTGAAGTGGTGAATCTAGAAATCAATGTACGACGCACATTGAGAAGTTAGCTGGACGCGCTAACGGAGCTCTGAGGTAATTAGTGGAGAAGGTCGGGTGCTTCTTCCACTGGGTTGGATCACCACCTCAGGCGCGGGGAAAACTACCTTACCCCTCCATCTGAGGTAACCCTGGAGGCGTCTTATCTGTGCCTTCCACGGGGTTGCAGTTGGGGGGGGGTTTCGCAGCTTCTCGAAATCACGGCGAACTAGAAGCGATTCCACATTTCGATAAACAGTTCAACACGGGGGAATTGTGTTTCTGAAACGACTCTCTACTACTGCAAGCTCCAACATCTTTAATGTTACAAGGCATGTGCATGTGCCTCGAATGTACTTTTCCGGGTATGCAAGACGAAAGGCTTCTTTCAGTTCAGTACCTCGTCTGGAACGCTGCCTTGGTAGTGACTTTGATGGGAATTCGCATCGTTCGTGAGCTTATCGTGTAGAGAATACAGGGCCGATAGCCAATTATCGATAACGGGCCCCATTTTCTGCAATCCATCGTTCTCCTTCACTTGATCTCTTAATCGTTCGTACGCTTCAATCATGACCCAAACCTGGAGAGGTGATATATCCTCAACTGGGGATCTTTCCAACATAACAGTCGAAAGCTCTTTCGTAAGGAGATCCGTACAGATCTGTAGACTCAGGTTATGATCGAATGCGGGAGATTCAGCGCTACGCTGAACCCGAGCTCGACTCCGTGGTGGCGGCGATGGTGGTTCTGCAGAGAAGGACATGGGCTTGAAGTAGATGGCTTCTTCGTCGAAGGAGACCAGGGTACCATCGTCTAATGTTGATGATGGAGTGTGTGCTGAGACACGGCGTCGACTACGCGGTGGAGGCTCAAAGACGTCTGGCCGCAAATCTGCAGAAAGCTCACCAGAGTTGTATCGTGGACGCGCCAACGAGGACCTGGTGTAGGATGAATGTCGCGAGGGAGGCTGGTCGGACCGCATGTCGGTGCAAATCAGATTGGCAGCTTGTGACTCAATGAGTGTTTGGTATTGCTTCTCGATCAGGTCGACGCTAGACCTGTCCGCGGTAACAGGTTCTCTAGCACAGAATGTGCCTTCGAGTTGACCAATGGTGTAGACGGGAGTTTTGGCGCGACGTCTCATGCTGGACGTAGTGCTGACAGATGATGTCGGCGAGCTAAGGTAACTGTCGAGGAATGGCCGTGGTTTTGAGTTGCTAACACAGAGGTGATAGAATTCTGGGATGAGCTCTGGTACTGCTGATGACACAGGAACATCGAACGAATCTCCGTGTTGATCAGGCGGATCTTGTCCTGTGCTGCTTGTGCGTAGGTATTCGTGCCATTTCGCGTCGCTGAGGTCTGGCGACAAACGCAAAGAGGGTTGGCCGCCGTCGGAGTCGATGGGTGCTGGGCAACGGAGGCATGGAAATTTCTTTTGCAACCTCTTTCGCAAACGTGGCGGTTCCGACTGCTTGTCTGCACTAGTTGCTTGGGAGACCACTGACGGCCCTCGTGAGTGAGGCATTGTTTGTACGTGTTGTTCAATAATGTGGTCTACTGCCAATGGTGACGACAAGCTGCTGCAGTGACATTTTTGGAACCTGAGACATATAGGATGGGCGACGCCGGTGTCTAGTAGAACTCGTCAGTGGGCCCATCTATGGCCAAAAGACGTCCGGCTACGAGTATTAACGGTGCAAGAAAGACGGCATGTCCCATGCATAGATTTTGATAGACAGAGGTGGGAGAGGAGGGATATAGCAGCACGAAGGCTCAATAGTGCAGGTATCCGCGCGTACGGAGGGCAGGATGGTGTGCGTGTCGATGTCATGGCGAGAAGGTCAAAACAGGATTTGCTAGCAAGTAAGGCTACGGAGGGGCGTAGAGGACAGGCCGGGATGAGGTAGTCATGGCAAGACTGGATAAGGCGAGAGGTAGTACGGGGATGACCCAGCCCGAGTGCTCGTTTCTTAGTGTACTGCAGTAATTACTGCTCACTCAAGGCGTATGGACGATGTTCGGTGGATGACGGCCACGGAACAACGCATAACGGGTGGCACAGTTGTTCGACTCAAGCAAGGCCAGGCAAGGATGTTCTCGGTTGGTGTCCCAGGCGAAGCTCAGCAGGCAGAGTTCGCACCGCCAAGGAATGTGGTGGTATAGAAGTATGGACGGGTGGTCGCGGTATACGCAGTTGGTTCGTACGAGGAGCGCTATTCGGCACCCTTCTAACTGCAGTTAGTAAAGCATAGCTCTAAATATAAATTTAGATATAGGCTATATTAAGCGCAATATTATACTTAATTTACTACCTATAGTGTAAATTTATATATAGAACGAGCTAATATATTAATATAAATATATTATTTTATTTTCTTTATAGTATTATATTTAATCCTATCACTTATATATCCTATATTATTTTACTACTTAAAAACCGTCTTTTATGTTCCCTATTAGTACTTAATATAAATCTTAAAGACCTTATACTTAAAGGCCTTATAGTCAAAGTCTAGTAATTCTAGAAAGTTCACAAGTATAGTATAACTTATATAAAGAGTAAAAAGGTAGTAAGTAGTAGGGAGTAGCTATAATTAGCCCTTACTTATAACTATAGTAGTTAATTAAAGCCCTTGGTAGCTATAAAAAGGAAGATAAAGACTTATAAAACTAACTAGTAATAGGATAAGATAAGTTAGACTTAGCGGCATAGTTTCTAAAAAAATCCCCTTAGTATATAGACTTATTATAAGAGGACTATAGAGTAAAGCATAGAGGAGTAGAGCGTAGTAGACTTTAGTATTATTATTACAAATATCATAATAATTCTATGCCTCGTTTTTTAGTATTTTCTTAATAAGTTTATACCTAATTTAGATAATCTCTTTTAATTAGATCTATAAACTACTCTATATATCTTCTAACTCTATTTTTAATATTCTTATTTATTTATAAGTAGAGTTATATAATCTATTATTCTTTTTAGCCCTTATAGGATCTAGTTTTTCTTAGTAGTATCTAGAGGTAGATTCTTTTACTCTTTTTAATAGCCTTTATAAGCTTCTCAGAGAGTAAAACGCTTTCGCTATATGTATATATCCCCGCTAT
>JAOQIF010001086.1:0-28284 GCA_026260285.1 Colletotrichum sansevieriae
AAGTAATTAGGAGGCCTAATATCTTATTAACTCCTGCTTAGAACCTAAAGTATAGCTAGTAGTTATAGCTTTCTATAGCTTAGGGGGTAGTAATAGCTTATTTAAGCTAGATACCTTCTTAATATACCTAGACTATACCTATAGCAACCCTAATATTATAAATAAAGCTCTTAGAAGACTCTCGGAGCTTTAAATAAAATATAATAAAGCCTTTGCCTTATTCCTACCCCGCTTTAAACGTGCTATCGCAGAGGTAGGTAGCATAATATAGCTAGATAGTATCTAGATCGATTACCTATATAGGGCACTATCTTACGAGCTCCTTAACTATCTAGTTAACTACCCGACCCCCTATAAGTATACTAAATATATTAGCTTTATATAAGATATTATATAGAAGCTAGAGGGATTATATTGCATTCCTAACGCTTTATATTAGCTTATAATATTTAGATCGAGAGCATTACCTACTAGAGTAGATATAGATAGGGATACTAGGATAATAAGTTCGGTATACGCCTCGCACGAGGGTATAGGTAAAGGTCCTAATAAGGAAACGTGCTACTATTTTAAGTATAACTAGATCGGTTACTTATAAAGGGATTACTAGAAGGCTAAGAAGTTAAAAGATAGTTCTAGAGTAGTAAAAGCTATTGAGGAAATAATATATTTAAACTTAAGAGAAGTTAAAGGTAAAGAAGACTTTTCTAACTTAGGAAATAAATAACCCTAGTATGAAATCAGGTATTAGGGATAATAGAGGAAGAGCAGGCTAGTTAGAAATAGTTCTAATTAGAATATAATATAAGCAAGCCTTCTATAATATTAGTAATTAGAGTTAATAAAAGCACTCTTACTAACGCTTTAATAGACTGCGGATATAATATCTATATAATAGTAGACTACTAGTATACCTGCTGCCTCTATTTACTATATATTAACTACTAAGCATAGTAATTATAAGGCTTTGCTAATAACTTAGCTTAAGCTATAGCAAAAGGTATAGCTATATTATACCTTGAGATTAGAAGCTACGTATAGTAACTCTTTGCTTATATAATAAAAGGACTAGATACTAACCTCTTCTTAGGGAAGCTATAGATAGAATAAAACTATATTATTTATAATATAGTAGAGAAGCGGGTATACTATAGGAAGGCGGGGGTTATTATTACCCTTTAAGGATAGAAAGAACCCTAGAGAGTAAGGGAGATCTAGGAAGCCTATTAACTTAATACTACCTTATTTATAGTAATCTACTAGAGGGTTAATAAGAGCTAGCTATTTAGGCTAGAAGCAGGAATATAGGTAGTAAGCCTAAGGGATATTAAAAAAGCACTCGAGGCGAAGAAACTAGAAGACTATTTAGAGAAACTACTATAATATATTTATAACGAATTTATAGAGCTTTTTAAGCTAGCTAAGTTATACCCCTTACCCCTAAGTTATCCTAGTATAGATTATAAAATCTACCTCGAGCGTAATACCTCTAGCTAAGAGGCGCCCTTGCCCTAGGGACCCTTCTATAGTATATCTAGGGAGGAGTTATTAATATTAAAAAAGATACTTATAGACCTGCTTAATAAGGGTTTTATTCGAGCAAGCAAGTCTCCTGCTAGCGTGCTTATACTTTTTATTAAGAAGCCTAGTAGAGGATTATAGTTCTATTATAACTACTAAGCATTAAATATAATTACTAAGCAAGACTACTACCCCTTACCCCTAATCTAGGAGACCCTCTAAAGGGTTAGTTTAGCGAAGTAATATATTAAACTAGATATAATAGCTACCTTCTATAAGATTTATATAGCAAAAGAGTACTAGGAAAAGACCGCCTTTCGCATGCAATATAAGCTCTTTAAGTAGCTAGTCTATCTATTCGGATTAAGCAGAGCCCCTATAACGTTCTAATAATATATTAATAGCATACTCTAGGAGTTCCTTAACGACTTCGTAATAGTATATATTAATAATATATTAATCTATAGTAGTAGCTCCCGAGCAGACTATAAGCAGAAGGTGCATAAGGTTCTCTAGGCCCTCTAAGAAGCTAGTCTTAACCTTAACCTAGCGAAGTATGAATTCTCTATAAAAATAGTAAAATATATAGGATTTATCTTAAAGGCAGGCGAGGGTATTACTTATAATATAGAGAAAGTTTAGGTAATTATTAAATAGGAAGCGCCTATTTTAGTAAAAGGATTATAAAGTTTCCTAGGGTTTGCTAATTATTACTAAGTATTTATATTAGAGTACTTAGGGGTTATAAAGCCCCTTACCCTCCTAATAAAGAAGGGAGCGCTATTTATCTAGGGTAAGGAATAAGAAGATATATTCTAGGCGCTTAAATGCTGCTTCTAAACCGCATTAGTATTATATTACTTCGACCTATAAGCCCTAACTATAGTTGAGATAGACTGCTTAGGGTTTGCTTTAGGGGGGGTACTAACTTAAGAAGATATATAAGGATAGCGCTATCCTATCGCCTTCTACTTATAGAGGCTAACCCCTGCTTAATATAACTACTTAATCTATAATAAGGAGCTATTAGTAGTAATTACTTATTTAAACGTATAGGATGCTAAGCTAAGAAGCTACCCTAGGTTTAAGGTCCTTACTAACTATAAGGGCCTCGAATACTTTATGTGAAAGCAATATTTAATAGAATGCTAAAGTTACTAGGCGGAGTAGTTATTAAGGTATAATTTCTACTTAGAATATTAACCTAGTCGCCTAGTAGCTATACCTAATATGCTCTTATATTATAAATAGGACGCCCTAAAAGGATAAGAGGATAAATAAGAGAAAGGGAGGGTAATCTAGAGAATCCCTAACTCCGCCCTAGGTAAGGTAAGGAGGATAGTAATAGTTAAAGCCCTTATTATAATAGTATTCAAGGATCTAGCCCTTTAATATATATAGAACGAAGCTTAAGTAGAAGATAACTAGTACTAAGGGGCTTATTCTATAGTAAAAAGGGGCAACTAAAGCTTCTCTCCCTAGCTAGGCTTAAAACTATAGATTGCTAAGTATAGTATTAATACCCTTAGCTAATTAATATTTAGAGACTAGATCTAAGTACTAGGGTTAATAGATAAAAACCACCCCTAGAACGTGCTTCGAATATAGTTAATTTAGAAGTATTATAACTTAGTAATAACGGGCTACCCTAGTCGGAATAACACCCTAGCTATCCTAGCCTAGCAATACTTCTAGCTAGGGCAGTCCTCTATAGTCCGCTAGTTCATGAGAAACTATAATAGCTATAAGCGTAGAACGATTTAGTAATAAGCGAAATGCAAGCTTCTTTAACCCTTATTAGTAGTAGAATAGCTATATTATAATCTTACTATAGATTTTATTATAAACCTCCTATATATAGTGAAAATAGGGTTGAGATACCTTTAGGTAATAGTTAATAAGCTCTCTAAGATAATAACCCTAGAAGGGATGCCTTTAATAGATATAGAAACGTATATAGAATGCTTTATAAACTACTACTACTAATTTCATAATATACCGAAGTCGATTATTAGTAATAGGGGTAGTAACTAGACGAGTTAGTTCTAGCAATAGTTCTATATATTTATAAAGATCGAATAATATTTAAATACCGCCTTTTACCTATAGATAGATAGAGTAATAGAACGTTTTAATTAGGAGATCTAGGTAGTCCTATAGATAATAGTTAACTTCGCCTAGGATAACTAGGAGGTTTATTTGCCCTCTATTTAACTAGCGATTAATAGCTACAACGTAGCTGCAACGGGAGTAAGCCTATTCTTTTTCACCTATAGATACTATATTAACCTAGTACTAGTAGTATAGCCTGCGCTAGAGCTATTAACCTCATGCGAATTAGCTACTAATAAGTTTATTAGTAAACTAAAGTTAACTATAGAGTTAGCCTAAGTAGCTATCGCTATAGCCTAATAGACTATAGAATAATTAGTAAATAGTAAAAGGATGCTAGTAGAACGCTATGAAGTAGGCGATAAGGTCTAGCTATTACTAGCTAACTTCTATATAGAAAGACCCTATAGGAAGTTAGACTAGCTATACCTAAAGTATAAAGTAACTAGGGTAATCTTATTAACTATAGTTAAGTTAAATATTCTAGGTAAGGTCTATAACTAATTTCATATTAGCTTGCTATGCTATACTACGAATAACCCCCTCCTAGGCTAAGAAGTTAATAATCCCTAACTGCTCCCGATTTTTGAAGATAGAGAGGATAAATAGGAAGTTAAGTCTATTCTAGCTACGCGCTAGAAGCATATAGGTAGGGGTAGGCGTTGCGAGTTATTAGTTAAATAGATAGGGTATAATTAGCCTACCTAGGAGCCCCTATAATCGCTCTAAGATAACTAGGTAGTAGATAAGTATAAAGAAAAGTATAGCCTAATAGATAAGAATAATAGCAACCCCTAGTATACTACGCTATAAGCTAAGTAGTAGTTAATAAGCAGGGGTAGGATAGAGGGATAGTAGCTAGGCAATTTATAATTAGAGGAGTAGGTAGAAATAGGAAGCTCTATTATAGCTTAAGGCTATAAGGAGGCGGAATAGGACCTAAGTAGGCCCTAGGTAAGCGGAAAGCAGGCAGATAGTAAGCGAGTAGAAACTATAGACCTAAGAAAATAACCCCTTACTCCTCCTACTCTTTATAAGTAATAGTAATAATATTAGTAAGCTAAGAAAAGGGGTTAGATTATTAGGAATAGAAGAAAGGTAGGAATAGGATAAACCTCGTAGAAGACTTTAGCTATATCTAGGTAAGCTTAGGCGAAGTAGTAAAGCTATGCTTTATTAGGCTTAACTAAGAGGGAAAGCAGGGTAGTAGTAGTAATAGAGGTACTAAGGATAGGAATAGCTAGAGAACTAGTAGAGGGTATAGGGGAGGCATCCGACTTAATAGCAGCTTTAGTAGCATGCTTTATAGTAATATAGGCATAGACCTTATAATTCTAAATAGAAGTAGTACGAAGGAGTTTTATATAAGCCTTAATCTATATAGGGAGCTATAACTATTAGTAATAACCCCGAAATATAGGAATAGCAGAGTCTTATTAAGGTCCTCTCGTTAAAGCTATAGTAAGTAAGGCAGTTTTAGCTAAGAGAAGCGAACTCCTCCTAGCAGCAAACTATACTAGGGTTGCTCTAGTAGAACGTTAGCTCTATAGAGAAAGAATAATAGGGAAGCAATACTTATATTAATATAAGCGGACTTAATAGCTTTATTAGAATAGTAGATATAATAGATAATATTGCTTATAATATAGTTAGTCTTATAATAGTTAAAAAGTAATAGGATAGCATACCTCGCTTAATAACGTTATAGCAAGCTATAACGTTGCTAGGCTTCTTAGCCTTAGCTATAGTAAATATATACTTTAGGTAAGGAACCTCGCGAAGAAGCCCTTAGGTCTTATCCTAAGGGATACTACTAAAGACGAGCTAATATAAGTAGGAACCCTAGTAGAACGTTAGAAAAATACTAAATAAGTAGAAGAATATATACTATAAGGAGCTCCTAGGTAATAGGATATATAGGAAGGGGGCGGTCGAGGTACTCGCGTAGCTCCTAGCTAGCTAGGGCGTAGAGGGGATTATCTATAAGATCGAAGTTATTAGGGGTAGCCTCCTCGTAATTAGAGAAGCTAGCAGAGGTAGAGCAATTAGAGGGCTAGCCCTTAATAGGAGGAGGAGACTCTATCTCCTTATTAGAATTAGGGAGGGGCTATATAGGGTTAATTATAGTAAAACTATAGGAAAAGAGCGGGTAGTAACTTATAGGGGGTGCTATTATAAAAGCGAGGAAAATTAGATTAATTAGATCTATACGAGTTAGTAATTAATAGGGGTTCGGATATAATAAACTTATACTAATACGGACCGAGGGCGCGCTAAAAACGCTGCTAAAACGACGAGTTATTAGCTAAAATAACGTTATAATTAATTAGTTAACTTACTCTAATATAGGTTAATAGGAGGAGGAAAAAGAGGAAGTAAACTAGGGGTATAAAAAAAATTATATTATTATAATTATTACTAGTAGGGCGCGGAGCAGCTAGCAGCCCGGATTAATATCGCTCTAGACTAGCCCTTAGCTTATGCTCAAACTTGCAACTTACGTAAGGGCTAGGGGAGGGGGAGGGGAGGGGTATATATTATAAGCTATACTACTACTAGCATCTAGATAGTACTATAGACCCTAAGGATTCTGCCCTTAATAACCGCTCTCGCTTAATATTCGCCCTATATCTGTTTTTCTATCGCACGGGGAACTTCCTAGAAAACTTCCCTTCCTTAGCTTAGATTACTATAATTAAGGCACCCCTAAGTTAAACAAACCCGGGCTAGCCCCTCACATCTATTCTATAATCTCGTGATTTGCAATTAGCAACTTATTATTATAACTTTATAACTAGTTATCCTATTTCTTATAAGACGTCTTATGCTATCTATCGAACTTATAAACAGCCTTTTGCATATTTGCTAAGTTCTCTATAGGCTCCTATATATTATATTCTATAGGCTATCCTACTTAATTAACTAAATACTATATATTATTACTAATATCTTGCTATATAATAATCTCTTCTACCTCCTATTCCTCTAGCTTATACTTAAGCTCTAGGTATATAGGCAAACCTTTGCTACCTACTTAGTAGTTATCCTATAGTTCTAATAAGGTAGTAGAGAATATATTATATATCTATTAGTATTATAATAGTAGATAGACCCTCTATACTTATATACTAACTAGTTCTATAATAGCTACCTATATAAACCTAAGTACTAGTTTCTTATTCTTAAACTAGAAGTTCTTTATTAATAGCCTAATAACCTATTCCTAATAGTAGGTCTAGTCCTTATACCTCGCGTTATAATACTTAGCTTACGCCTTAGTAGCCTTCTACTACTATTCCTAGGCCCTCCTGCGGAGTCTTGAAATATATTTAATTCACTCCCTTATGCCCTATATTATAACCCTATTCGCAGGAGCTATATATTCTATATAACGCGGGTAATAACTATATAGGGCCTCTATTAGCAAGTACCTAGTAGTACTATAGCGACTATTATTATATATAAACTCCGCCTCAGGTAGCTAGACTGCCTATTCTTATAGTGAGTCGCTAGCATATACTTATTATAAGGAACAATAGCGGGTGCAGGATGCAGAGCCACGCTATCGGCAAAACGTTAGCGAGTCAGGGGCAAATAAATATACCTTAGAGAAAACTCTATAAGCGAAAAGCTTAGAAGGTTAAGCAATAGTTCTAATATAATAATAGATATCTACGTTTTAATATTCTAGCTTTTCCTAGTTTAGGCCTTTAGCTATACTCTTTATAATTCTATTACTTCTACCTCGATTTAAGAAACTAGCGCTAGTTAGAATATCTAAAGCGAACTAGCGATAATATACTAATGATTTAGTAATAGAGTTCGATTATAATAAACTCTAGGCTAGGTATATAGAATATAACTAATAAGGTCTTAGCTAATAAGATATTAATTATTCGCTAAGCCCTAAGATATAGGGAATATAGCATAGATACTATACTAGGGGAATAGATAACCCTAGTAATAATATAGCAGGAGGAATAACCCCAAGGGGTTAGGCTAGGTCCTAGCTAGTACTAAACTAGGCAAACTACCCCTTAAGGAGCAAAAGGATAGCGAGTAGTAGCTAATAAGGCACCCCGCCCTGGACGCCCCGAGAAGCTAGTATCTCTAGTATCCTTACCTAGGCTATAGGGTTACTATAGAAATAATAGGAGAGCCTTATGGAATAGATATATCTATAATAATAATAGCATAAGGAATAGACTGCCGCCTTATTGCGAGAACTTGCTAATTACTCGGCGCTAAGATACTTATAGAGAGAATATAAAAAGCCCCCTATATATAATTACTATATTATAACCGAGGACTTTACTATAGACTAGGTTAGCAACTAGATCTAAGCAATTAAGGATAGAAACCGACTATGCGCTAGTAGTATGCTAGAGCAGTAGGTCTAATAGGTACTTATGAAGATAAGCCTATCCCTATAGACCTAGTAGTAATACTATAGAGCTAGGCTAGAAGGAGACCTAGTATAGGCTAACTTTATAGTATTTACTTATTAATGCTATATTAACCCCGAGCTTTAAGAGCAAAGGTATTATAAGAAGCTAGATATAATAAGGCAGAAGGAGATATAGTTACTAATATAGTTCTTTGCTAAATAGCTAGCGATATATTAGAACTTAGGTATAGTTAATATAGAAGATAGTAAGGCTAAGGCCTATATGCTATACTTCTAATTAGCCCTATTCTTATATAGGGAACTCGAATATTAGAAAGTCGAGATATAGAGGCTAAGAGATATAGCTATAAAAGCTGAATACTTATAGGAGATATATTACTAATAGGGTAGCGAACCTCTGCGAAGTAAAAGCAAGAAATAGTATATAGGGGAAGAGCATAACCTAAGGGGGCCCCTAGTAGCGAGGTTAGGTTAAAAGACGGGCTAGTAGGGTTCTAGCTAGAAGATAACGCGGGGTTTGCAAAGCCTAATACCTTATTAATAGGTTAGTAGTGCGATATAAGGATCTAACTAGAACGGGTCTATATCTAGCCCTAGTATATAACCTATAATATCTAATTATATAATATGCTTTAGCTATAAGCAAAAGGGGTATAAGAGGGTAGACTACCTAGATAAACGCGCGAGACGAAGCGTAAATAAAATACTAATAAGATATTAAATACTCGCTAAGAAGGCGAGAATTAATATAATCTAATCCTTAAGAGTTAAGGAACTCGACTCGTTAGAAAACAAATAAGCTAGGGGATTATACTAATAACCCCTACGCCTAAATTAGAACTAGATACCCTCCTAAAGGGAGCTATTATAAAGAGATAGGTAATTATTCTCTAGAATATTATTAAATAGGAAGTAGTAATAGATATAGATTCCTATTCCTAGGTTAATATTATTAGCAGCTAACTAGCTAAATCCCTATAACTATAACCTATAGTAGCTATCGCCCCTATATTAGAAGGGTTTAATAGGTTATCTATAACGGGCTAGAATATATACTAGTTAATATTCTTCCTTATTAACTTAGGAGGAGAAGCGAGGAAGATATAGCAACTCTTTGCTAAAGCCCCCCGACCCGAGGGAGCAGGGGACCTTCTCCTATTATAATACTCTATAGGAAGAGAGGGTATTATAATTAATACCTAGATAAATACCTAGGAATATAAATGCTTTAGTATTACTAAGCTATTAGTATTTATATAAGAGATTGTTAAGAATAGCTAGAAAGCCTATATTATATATATATCGGGGAATATCGCCCCTTATAAGCTGCTAATAGGGGCTCTAGAAGAAGAAGATAGTCTAGAGGGCGATATGGAGTTACTATTAGAACTATCTAGTGAACGGGTAATATTTAATAAATAGTTAGCGAAGTAGTACCTAGTCCTAGAGGGTGTAGAATATACTATCGATTTAATTAAAGGGAAGAAACCCCTATATAGGCTTATCTACCTATTAAACGAGCATTAGTTAGAAGAACTTTGCTAATATATTACTAATAACTAAGCAATAGGGCGGATCTAACCCTTAACTAGCGAGGTAGGCGCCCCTATCCTTTTTATACCTAAGAAAGATAGGTCCTTATACCTTTATATAGATTATCGAGGCCTAAATAAGGTAATAATAAAGAACTAATATCTACTCCCTCTTATTAGCAAACTATTAGATAGGCTTCGGGGAGCGAAATAGATCTTGAAAATCGATATTCGAGATATATACTATTATATTTATATTAAGCTAGAGGATTGCTAGAAAACAGCGTTTAGGATGCGTTATAAGTACTTTGAATATACTATTATACTATTTAGACTTACGAACGCCCTAGCTATATTCTAGGCATATATTTACTAAGCCCTTGCTAAGCTGCTAGATACTTATTATATTGCTTATATAGATAATATTATAGTCTACTTAGAAATAAGAGAGCAGCATATAAAGGACCTTCTCTAAGTGCTCTGCAGGCTTTGCTAGTAGGAGCTCTATATTAAGCTTAGTAAGTATAGGTTTTACTAATAGTAGGTAGAGTTCCTAGGATATATTATCATACCTGAGGGTATATCGATAGATTAAACTCGCATCTAAGCTATTACTAAAAAGAAGCTACTAAAGATATACTAAGATATCTAGGTCTTCCTTAGATTCTATAACTTCTATTATAAGTTTATTGCGGGATATTCGGGTATTATAGCTCTAATAATATCCCTATTAAAGGGTAGTGAGAATAGTAAGAAAGGAGGCGAGTTTTACTAGCTAGAAGAGGCTTAGTAGGCCTTTAAGTAGCTTTAAGCTACTTTCTGCTTAGTAACTATTCTCTAATATTAGGACCTAACCCGCGAGATAAGGGTTGAGATAGATGCTTTTATAAAGGCTATATCTAGTATCCTATTATAGTATATTAATAGTTAGTAGTAACTAGTTGCTTATTATTTATAGAAGCTTAGCGATATAGAGTAGTATTAGGGAGCAGGCTAATAAGAACTTCTCGCTATAGTTAAGAGTTTAGATTATTAAGCTTATTACCTTTAGGGTATATTAAAGAAGTTTATAATCCTAATAGATTACTAGGTGCTAAAGGGAGTTATTAGCGCGCTTATGCGGGACCTTTAGGGAAGGCTTGCTAGGTAGGTATATAAACTCTTAGCGTTTAACTTCGACCTAGAGCATAGGTCGGGGGTTATAAACCTAGTAGATAGTCTATCTAGGAGGCTAGACTATATAGAAGGGGAGGTGAAGTATAATAATATACTCCTAACCCTAGCGAAGAAGCTAGGGCTCGTTAGCAAACTACTAGCGGACCTTTAGATAAGCATTATTATACTATAAGGTAGTATAGAGACCTTAAAAGCATTTATTAATATTATAAGGGCTAGTATAAGGTGCCCCTTTTAGATAGATAGCTCCGGAGGTGGAGATGCCTCGGTCTCTAGTTAGCGTCGCGCTCTATAGCATGCTAATATTACTATAACTATAGTAGCTATAATAACCTGATACTAAAGAGCAAGGGGTAATATAGAGAACGCTTAGCAAGAGGTTATTAACTAAGAGGACTCGTTTAGAGCTAGGGTTACTATAGCATAGTAGTATATCCTATGCTAGGTTATGAGAGAGCTTATAATAAGCGAAATAGCGGATAGTTAGCAACTCTCCTAAGCAATAGAGAATCTTATCCGCAGACTGCAGGCTAATAACTTATACTACTAGATATAATTAGAGAGAGCGCGTAGACTAGCTAGCAATTATAAGAGCTATATAATTAATAGCTATAGAACCCTATTCTATAAGGGATAGCTAGAGATATTATAAGAAGGGTCTCTAAGGCTAGAGATCCTTTGCTAATACTATAATAACTATAGGGCAGGTTATATAGGGGTAAATAAGACTACTAAGTTAATCTCGAGGAACTTCTATTAGCTAAACTTAGCTATAGATATATATAATTATATTATAGGGTGCTATATATACTAGGGGAACCGCGTTCCGAGGCATAAGCCTTATAGGAAATTATAACTACTATCCTTACCTATATACCTATTCTAGGAAATAAGCATGGACTTTATTACTAGATTGCTAGTAAGCTCTTAGTATATAGGCGGAGAATATGATATAATTCTCGTTATTATATACTAAATAACTAGGTTTGCTATATTTATCCTAATAACGAAGCAGCTAATAGCTGCCGAGTTAGCGCGGATTATCTATGAACAGGTTGAATGCCGTTTTAGTACTCTAGAGGGTATTATTAGCAACTAAGATAAGCTCCTAACTAGCTAATTTTGGGAAGAGTTTATAAGAGAGAGGGCTATTAAGCGCTACCTCTCTATTATATATTATCCCTAAACCGATAGGTAGTTAGAAAGGATATACTAGATATTAGAAAAGTATCTATAAGTATATACTAGCGACTTGCTATAAGAATAAGTAGTCTAGCTGCCCGAGGCGGAGTTTGCATATAATAATAGTTACTATAGCACTACTAGCTACTCGCTGATAGAGGCCCTATATAGGTACTACCCGCGTTATATAGAATACGTAGCTCCTATAAATAGGGTCGTAGTATAGGGTATAAAGGAGCGAATTAAATATATTTCGAGACTCTGTAAGAGGGCTTAGGAATAGTAGCAGAAGGCTACTAAGGCATAAGCTAAGTATTATAATATGAGGTATAAGGACTAGACCTATTATTAGAAATAGGTCGTCAGGCTATTAATAAAGAACTTCTAGTTTAAGAATAAGAAACTAGCACCTAGGTTTATATAAGTAGCTATTATAGAACTAGTTAGTATATAAGTATATAGGGTCTATCTACTACTATAATACTAATAGATATATAATATATTCTCTATTACCTTATTAGAACTATAAGATAACTACTAAGAAAATAATAAAGGTTCGCTTATATACCTAGAGCTCGAGGATAAGCTAGAGGAATAGGAGGTAGAAGAGATTATTATATAGCAAGGTATTAGTAATAATACGCAGTATCTAGTTAAGTAGGTAGAATAGCTTATAGAATATAATATATAGGAGCCTATAGAGAACTTAGCGAATATGCAAGAGGCTATTTATAAGTTCGATAGATAGTATAGGAGGTTTTATAAGAAGTGGGATAACTAGTTATAAGGTTATAGCAATAAGTTACTAATTATAAATCATAAGACTATAGAATAAAAGCTAAATTAAGAAGTAGAATATTAATTATATATAGCGAATTATTACTAATTTTATAGCAAAAGAAGGGTATTATCCTATAAGAAAAAGGAGGGAGCTAACTATCTAAATAGTTATTTACTTCTAACTATAGCTACAGGCGCGAGCACCCTGACTACTATAACTACGAATAGCACTATAGCGACTAGTCGCCGAGCTAGCATTACTAATATTACTAGCATCCCTATTATTATTGCTTATAGACCGACTACCCGCTAACTTACTACTAGACTTACTACCCGGGTTACTACCTAACTCCCTATTAGAGCTCTTACCCGCCTCGCTACCTAACTTATTACTAGAGCTATTATTAGAGATAGTAATAATAACCTTAGTCTTCTTAGCCTTTCTAGCCTTTTTGGCTAAATCGTTACTATCCTCTTAGCTATATTTAGTAGGAGTATAGAGGTATAAGGTGCGAGAGACGGGGTAAGTATTAGTAATAGTAATAAAGCAGGAGGGAATATTATTAGAAGTATACTTAAGGAGGTTATCTTAAAGCAACTTACTAAACTCAGGAAAGGAGTTAATATTATGCTTATAAGGGTACTTAGGGACTAGTTTTATCGAAGGGTTATTAACTAGACGATCGATTTTATTATAGAGGTATATAGCGGGATTATTATTATAAATAGATAGCAGCTAGGCGGCGTTTAGGTGCTAAAGGATATCGATACTATTGCGAAGGGTATTAACCTAGAACTAGTTATTAGTAGGATATAATTAGCAAGGGAGCAGCGAGTAATAGTATATATAAACTAAGATATCGAGGGCGAGGTGCTTATAGATAGAAGCAAGCTCCTGGAGTTAGAGCTGCTCTATATTATAGCTACTATTACTAGTAATAAGATTATAAATAAGCTTAGTAATATATTTCTATACTACTAAATAGTTAGCAAGGGAAGTAAGAATATAATAATAATAAAGAGGGGTTAAGATACCCTCCTATTCCTAAATTTAGATCTAGTAGAATATATTCTAGGTTATCTAGGCTACGCCCTAAAGCTCCTAAGGAACCTACTAGGCGTTAGTATATAGCAACCTAGTAGCGAACTAGCAGAGACTTATAATAGCATATTTCGTGTTATCGAAGTTATAATAGATATACTTCTGCGCATATTCGCTATATATATAGCAACGTCTTAATATATCCTGCAGAGATAGCTGAGATAGGGATAGCTACTATTAGCATTACTAGTAAGGTTACTAGAGAGGATTTCGGGATCGTATAGGTATTTAGCGAGAACTACGCCTATACGCACGATATAAGATATAGCGGAGAACGATTAGCGAAACGATAATAAAAGAGATAAACTAGAAAAGAAGAATAGGGAAAATTAATAATTATAATAAAAGCTCGCGGAATAGATAATAAAGAGAAAAATAACAAAGGCTATTAAGTTAAAAAAGAGATACTAAAAGGGGAAAAATCTAGCTCGGTTAGAGACCTTAAAAAATAGATGCCCTTTTATAATTAGTATCGCTAGGTAATAAGGCTAAATAATTACTAGCGATATACTACTAAACGGTTATATAACTATTAGCAACTAATTAAAAAATAATAGCGATACTTAAAATCCAAAAATATATAAACCGCTAGAAAATAAAATACGTTATTCGCTATAGTAGCCTAAATCTAGCATAAGAAGGAGCGATAGCAAATAACACAATAAAGGCGCTAAACTATCGCCCTATAGTTAGCAACGCAGGGCTATATTACCCTACTAGTACGCCTTAGGGACTAAGGCTTTAGAAGGGGGGGTAATTATAAGGAATAATAGCAGGTATAGGATATAGAGCTATGCTATTAGTAAAACGTTAGCGAGTTAGGGGCGAATAAATATACCTTAGAGAAAACTCTGCAAGCGAAAAACTTAGAAGGTTAAGCAATAGTTCTAATATAATAACGGATATCTACGTTTCAATATTCTAGCCTTTCCTGGTTTAGGCCTTTAGCCATACTCTTTACACTTATAGATACTTTTCTAACGTCTAGTATATCCTTTCTAACTACCTATTAGTCCAGGGATAGTATATAGTAGAGAGGCGGCGCTTAATAGCCCTCTCTCTTATAAACTCTTCCTAAAATTAGCTAGTTAGGAGCTTATCTTAGTTACTAATAATACCCTCTAGAGTGCTAAAGCAGTATTTAACCTATTTATAGATAATCCATACTAACTTAGTAGCTATTAGCCGCTTTATTATTAGGATAAATATAGCGAACTTAGTTATTCGGCATATAATAATAAGAACTATATTATAGTCTCTGCTTATATGCTAAGAGCTTGCTAGTAATTTAGTAATAAAGTCTATACTTATTTCCTAGAACGGGTATATAGATAAGGGTAGTAGTTATAACTTTTTATAAGGCTTATGCCTCGGAATACGGTTCCCCTAGCATATATAGCACCTTATAATATAATTATATATATCTATAGCTAAGTTTAGCTAATAGAAGTTCCTCGAGATTAACTTAGTAGTCTTATTTATCCCTATATAACCTGCCCTATAGTTATTATAGTATTAGCAAAGGATCTCTAGCCTTAGAGACCCTTCTTATAATATCTCTAGCTATCCCTTATAGAATATTATTCCGTAGCTATTAATTATATAGCTCCTATAATTGCTAGCTAGTCTATGCGCCCTCTCTAATTGCATCTAGTAGTATAAGTTATTAGCCTGCAGTCTGCGGATAAGATTCTCTATTGCTTTAGAGGGTTACTAACTATCCGCTATTTTACTTATTATAAGCTCCCTTATAACCTAGCATAGGATATATTACTATGCTATAGTAACCCTAGCTCTAAGCGAGTCCTCTTAGTTAATAACCTCTCGCTAAGTATTCTCTATATTACTCCTTGCTCTCTAGCGTCAGGTTATTATAGCTGCTATAGTTATAGTAATATTAGCATGCTATAGAGTATAATACTAACTAGAGACTGAGGTATCTCCGCCCCTAGAGCTATCTATCTAGAAGGGGCACTTTATACTAGCTCTTATAGTATTAATAAATACTTTTGAGGTCTCTATACTACCTTATAATATAATAATACTTATCTAAAGGTCTGCTAGTAGTTTGCTAATAAACCTCAGCTTCCTCGCTAGGGTTAGGAGTATATTATTATACTTTATCCCCCCCTCTATATAGTCTAGCCTCCTAGATAGACTATCTACTAGGTTTATAACCCCCGACCTATGCTCTAGGTTGAAATTAAATACTAAGAGTTTATATACCTATCTAGTAAGCCTTCCCTAAAGGTCCTATATAAGCGCGCTAATAACTCCCTTTAGCACCTAGTAGTCTATTAGGACTATAAACTTCTTTAATATACCCTAAAGGTAGTAAGCCTAATAATCTAAGCTTTTAACTATAGCGAGAAGTTTCTATTAGCCTGCTCTCTAATATTATTCTATATTACTAAGCTTCTATAAATAGTAAGTAACTAGTTACTACTAACTATTAATATACTATAATAGGATACTAGATATAGCCTTTATTAAAGCGTCTATCTTAACCCTTATCTCACGGGTTAGGTCCTAGTATTAGAGAATAGTTACTAAGCAGAAGGCGGCTTAAAGCTGCTCGAAGGCTTATTAAGCCTCTTCTAGCTAGTAGAACTCGCCTCCTTTCTTGCTATTCTCACTACCCTTTAATAAAGACTTTCCTCCCTTCGATTAAGTTAATAGTATATTCCGCGCCCTCTAGGACTAGGTACTGCTTTACTAACTATTTATTAAATATTACTTATTTACTAAATAGCTCTAATAGTAACTCTATATTGGTCTCTAGGGTATCCTCTTCTTCTAGAGCCCCTATTAGCAGCTTATAGGGGGCGATATTCCCTGATATATATATAACGTAGGCCTTCTAGCTACTCTTAATAATCTCTTATATAAATACTAATAGCTTAGCAATACTAAAGCATTTATATTCCTAGGTATTTATCCGGGTATTAATTATAATACCCTCTCTTCCTATAGAGTATTATAATAAGAGAAGGTCTCCTACTCCTTTAGGTCGGGGGCTTTAGCAAAGAGTTGCTATATCTTCCTCGCTTCTCCTCCTAAGTTAATAAGGAAAAATATTAACTAGTAAATATTATAGCTTATTATAGATAACTTATTAAACCCTTTTAATATAAGGGCGATAGCTACTACGGGTCGTAGTTATAGAGACTTAGCTAGTTAACTACTAATAATATTAACCTAGGAATAGGAATCTGTATCTACTACTACTTCTTATTTAGCGATATTCTAGAGAACGATTACCTATCCCTTTATCATAGCTCCCTTAGGGAGAGTATCTAGTTCTAATTTAGGCATAGGGGTTACTAATATAATCCCCTAGCTTACTTATTTTCTAATAAGTCGAGTTCCTTAACTCTTAAGGATTAGATTATATTAACCCTCGCCTTCTTAGCGAGTACTTAGTATCCTATTAGCATTTTATTTATACTTCGTCTCGCGCATTTATCTAGGCAGTCTACCCTCTTATACCCCTTATACTTATAGCTAAAGCATACTATATAATTAGATATTATAGGTTATATACTAGGGCTAGACGTAGACCTATTCTAGTTAGATCCCTATATTGCGCTACTAACTTATTAGTAAGGTATTAGGCTCTATAAATCCTGCGTTATCTTCTAGCTAGAACTCTGCTAGCCTATCTTTTAACCTAATTTTACTACTAGGGGCCCCCTTAGGTTATACTCTTCCCCTATATACTATTTCTTGCTTTTGCTTAATAGAGGTTCGCTACCCTATTAGCAATATATCTCCTATAAGTATTTAGCTTCTATAGCTATATCTCTTAGCTTCTATATCTTAACTTTCTAATATTCGAGTTCCCTATATAGGAATAGGGCTAATTAGAAGTATAGCATATAGGCTTTAGCCTTACTATCTTCTATATTAACTATACCTAAGTCCTAATATATTGCTAACTATTTAGTAAAGAACTATATTAGTAACTACGTCTCCTTCTACCTTATTATATCTAGCTTCTCGCAATACCTTCGCTCTTAAAGCTCGGGGTTAATATGCTATTAGCAAGTAAACGCTATAAAGTTAGCCTATGCTAGGTCTCCTTCTAGCCTAGCCCTATAGTATCGCTACTAAGTCTATAGAGATAGGCTTATTTTTATAAGTACCTATTAGACCTGCTACTCTAGCATATTACTAGCGCGTAGTTGTAAGGGATTAGGATTACGGCGCCGAGCCGGCGCCGAATCGGCGCCGGGCCTCCGCCGAGGTGTACCCGCATTAGTCAGCCGAGCCCTAAAAAGGGGCTCCGCGCGCACAAGTGGCTAGAAGGGCCAACTTGTCTTCTACAATACAACTACCCCCTACGTTACTACTGCTCTTTCCTTCCCCGGCCCGGCCTTTTGTAGGCCTTTTGTAGGCTATAACCCTCACAGTAGTTAGTTTTTATCTTTAATTACTTAGATCTAGTTATTAACCTAGTTTATAGTAAAGTCCTTAGTTATAATATAGTAGTTATATATAAGGGGCTTTTTATATTCTCTCTATAAGTATCTTAGCGCTAAGCGATTAGCAAGTTCTTATAGTAAGGCGGCGATTTATTCCTTATGCTATTATTATTATAGATATATCTGCTTTATAAGGCTCTCCTACTATTTCTATAATAACCCTATAGCTTAGGTAAGGATATTAGAGATACTAGCTTCTCAGGGCATCCTAGGTAGGGTGCCCTATTAGCTACTACTTACTATCTATTTACCCCTAGAGGGGTAGTCTGCCTAGTCTAGTGCTACCTAGGACCTAGCCCGACCCCCCGGGGTTATTCCTCCTACTATATTATTACTAGGGTTATCTATTCCCTTAGCATAATATCTATATTATATTCCCTATATCTTAAGGCTTAGCGAATAATTAATATCTTATTAGCTAAGACCCTATTAGTTATATTCTATATACCTAGCCTAGAGTTTATTATAATTAAACTCTGTTGCTAAATTATTAGTATATTATCGCTAGTTTGCTTTAGATATTCTAACTAATACTAGTTTCTTAAATTGAGGTAGAAGCAATAGAATTATAAAGAGTATAGCTATAAGCCTAAACTAGGAAAGGCTAGAATATTAAAATATAGATATCTATTATTATATTAGATTATTACTTAACCTTCTAAGTTTCCTGCTTATAGAGTTTTCTCTAACGTATATTTATTCGCCCCTAACTCGCTGACGTTTTGCTAATAGCGTGGCTCTGCATCCTGCACCCGCCATTGTTCCTTATAATATAATTAGTAATAATATTAAATAGTTTACTATATTTAAGCGCTATTAGGCAGAATATAACTAGGCCTAATATAATATTATTATTATAATAGAGGAGAGTGATAAAGTAAGGGATATTAATAAAGCCTTATTCTAATAGTTTAAATATAATATAACTACTGCTCCTCCCCTAGTAAACTCTCCCTCTAGTAACTATAGTATAGCGCTTTAAGTAATCCTTAACTAAATATTATATTTCAAGAGTTAGATCTGCTCTAGCTTACCTTTATTAACTATTAGTAATAATAATACTTAAATTACTAAGATGTCTAAGGTTCCTATCTTTATAAGTATTAAGAGTACTAATCCTAAGTATCTAAAGTTCCATACCTAGCATTTTTATATTAAAATACGCCTTAATAATAGAGAGTATTATAATAAGTCCTAATACTTTAAGTATATATTCTTATACTTTAGAGGAGCTACTTATAATATTTTATCCCCCCTCTTCTTAAGCAACTTGCTTCAAATCTCTATAATAAAATAGCTTATTAATAAGCTAAAAGGTATCTTTATTAACCTAGTTTAGTATAATAAGGCTTAGATAAAGCTTAATACTCTTATTATTTTATTTAAAGATATCTAAATTAAATAAGCTATATTTACTAAACTTACTTATAAGGCTAAGCTCCTAAAGTTTCAATAGCACTAGAATTTCTATAAGAAACTACTTACTTCTCTTTAGAACTAGTACTCTATTTATTATATAAATAGCGCCCTTAACTTCTAGAACTATATTACTTAGGTCTATATTTTAGCTTATATTATAACGCTCTCTAATACCTACCTAGCTAATTAAACTACTATATAAAGCTCCGCCCTAGTAGCTTATACTAAGCCTTCTAATAGAGAAAGCCCCTATATATAAGCCTATACTAACTAGGATTAAATCCCTAAGGTTTTATATAAGAAGCTCTATAACTAGGGCGCTTATTTTATTTGTAGTAATACTAGCTATACCTCGTAGGATTACTCCTATAAGTAGGCTAGATCTACTATAAGTATTACTAAGCTTACTAAGGCTACTAATAGTAACTTAGAGCTAGTAGAAAACTAGAGCCACTAGTAAAAGCAGACTCCTTACTAGGGGAGGATAAAAGAGATTAATAATTAGTAATAATATCTATCCACTTATAATAACTAATTAGTAGTAAACTATGAGAAAAAGAGTTAGTTCTAGTCTATAATAGATATAGCATTTACTTTAGAGCCCTTCTTAATATTAGAGCAAATAGCTATACTTTTATAAATACCTATATAACCCCCTTATTAAGGGATTTTTACTATACTAAGTATAATAAATTATAGCGCCCTATCCTAGCTACTAGATTTAATAGAGAGCTACTAGATATTATAACTAAGGTATAGACTGCTTATATATACAGTAGACTGCTAAGAATTAATATAAATACCCCTCCTCTACCTTAATATAGGGAGGTATAACCTTATTCTCAGCTACTTATAGTTTAATTACTATAATATTAGCATATATATATGCTATTAGTGCTTATACTAGCTTAGTAATATCCCTATAGCTTAAGACCTCCCTAGAATAGTTATATAAGATACTAAAGACCTCCTCTAACTTATTAAAATTAATAATAAGTATTAACTTAATATAGAATGCTATTAAGCTATATTTAAAGCTAAGGAATAGCTATATAACGCTGAAAAAGCTATAGGAAGTAGGATAAAGACCTCTATAAAGATCCTATAGTATAGCTATATTTCTAAGGACTTAGGATATAATAATAACTTATAGAAGATAGATATGGCGTTAAAAGGCATATTAATAGTTAACTAGACCTAGCAAGCGCTACGCTAGAAGCCTAGACCCCTTACCCCTAAAGCCTAATAAGCAAAGAGAGACCTTAATACAGTATTTATCAGCGCTATAGGGTTTAAAAGGAACCTAAAGTATACTAATATTAAATTAGGCTCTATATTACTATATAAGCTTAACCTAATAATTACTAATAAATAAGAAGTAGAAGAGAAAAATATAAGCCCTCTAGAGGTTAATAAAGCTAAGAACTAATACCTAATTAATAAGAGACTCCCCTTATACCTCTAGGATTAGAGAGATTACTTTAGTAAGACTACTAGTAATATATTACCTCCTTATTACTTTTATTACTACTAAATTAAACTAGAGCTAAGTATAAAGGAGTAATTAACTTTCTACTTATTATATAAGTAATTGCTATTAGAACTCGAGGCTACTTAATAATACCTCCTTAAGAACTTAAAAAAGGCTTTATAATACTAGGCAATACCCTATTTATATCCCATATACTATTTATTTAGAAAGCTAATAGCTACCTATAGTTCTATATTAGCTTCTAAAGCTAATTAAATTTATTAAGAAGGACTAATACCTATTATTTCTAATTAATAAGATACTAAGTTAAATTAGCTAAGCTAAGGTATTTATAAAGATTAATATCTACTAGGCGTTCTATTAAATTCGCATCTACCCTAACTCAAAAGACTTAATAATATTCTATACCTAATATAGCTCCTATAAGTATAAAGTTCTACCCTTTAAGCTCTATAATAAGCTAGCTATATGCTAATAGTATATAAATAATACCCTTATAGAATACCTAGATAATTTCTATATAGTATATATAGATAATATCCTAGTATACTCAGAGGACCCCCTCTAGCATAAGGACTATATGAAGAAGGTCCTTAACTAGCTATGCTAGGCAGGGCTTTAGGCTAATATTAAGAAGTATGAATTTAGAATAACTATAACGCACTACCTTAGGTTTATTACTACTACTAAAGGAATTAGCTCTAAATCTAAGAAGGTTTTTATAGTAAGAAACTAATAGCTACGAACTATAATATATAATATCTAATCCTTCCTAGGGTTCTATAACTTCTACTACTAATTTATTAAGGATTATAGAAAGATCGCTTAGCTACTTACTAAAGTCATAGCTAAAGGCGCCTAGTTTAACTTTAATAATAACTATATAATAGTATTTATAATACTAAAGGAGGCCCTAGTATTAACCCCTATCTTATGCTACTAGAAGCCTAAGCTGCTAACCTAAGTAGAGATAGATACTTCTAAATCTATTTATACTACTACCCTCCTCTAATAATAAACTAATAATAATCTATAGCACCTAGTAGCTTATTTCTCAAAGACTATATTACTAATTAACATAAACTATCCTATTTATAACTATAAGATAATAGTAATTATTCTCATATTAGAGGAATAGAGAGCTAAACTCTTAGTAGTTACCTAGCCTTTTGATGTTATTATAAAATATTAATTACTACTCTACTTTATAACTAAATAGCTTCTAAATATCTATTAAGCCTACTAGTTAGGTATCTTAGCTAGTTTTAATTTCTATATCTAATACTACCTAAGGTATAAAAACGTGCTAGCTAATACCCTCTTATAGAAAAATAAAGACCTTTAAACCTAATAAGCTATCTATAAGTTAGATTATACTTAGGTATTACTACTACCTACCAATCTATCCCTAGAGATAGTAAATAAGCTATACTAGCTACTAGAGGGCGCCCTAAGCTACCCTATAGTAGCTATTAATATACTTAAACTAGAAGATAAGGTAAAAGGATAACTCCTAGTTAAATAGATCCTCTAGCTTAACTATAAGCCTAATATATTATTACTTAAAGCGCTAAAAATACTTATTATTATAACAAAGGAGCACTAGAAAATATAAAATAGGCTCTTAATAATAGATAAGAAGCTTATAATACCTAGGGAGGAGGAGCTATATATAAAATTAATCTATAAGGCCTATATCTAAAAGCTTATAGTATACCTAAGTTAGAATAAGACTATTAAGCTTCTAAAGGAGCGCTACTTTTAGCCCTAGCTAACTACTAATATTAAGTAGTATATTTATAATTACTATACTTATTACTAGGCTTAGAAGCTAAGGGATAAGCCCCTAGGAGAGTTAAGACCCTTATTAATACTAAACTACCCCTAGGAATATATTATAATAAACTTTATATTATACCTATCTAACTACTATAGGTATAATAACATATTTATAATAATATACTACTTATTAAAGAAGATAATCTCCCTTCCCTATTATAAAACTATTATAGTATAGGATCTTACCTAGCTATATTATACCTATATCTTCTAGTATATAGGATTCCCTATTATAATTAATTATATCTAATAGAGGCCCTTAGTTTAACTCTAACTTCTAGGGTAAACTATATAAGATATATAGTATACCTATATAACTAAGTATAGCTAGCTATATAGAAACTAATAGATAGATAGAGATCTTTAACTAATATCTAACTTAACGCCTCTACCCCTAGATAAACTAGTTCTAAGATAACTAGAGCGAAATACTCCCTACTATAGACTTCGCCTAAGTAGTACTACTAAATAAAGCTATAAGGCTTATACTATTTAAGATTAAATAAGGATATTTATTATAGATATGTTTTAACTAGGATTAATATATATAGAGGTTCTTAATAGCAAAGGAAAAGATTAACTAGGGTAATACCTAGTAGCTTATATAAAACCTCTATAATATATAGAATATTACTAAAGGGAATATAGCTATAGCTTAATACTACTATGTTTATACTACTAACTACTACAAGTAGCCTAATAACTTAGCTATAAGAGACTCTATCTATATATTCATAGATAGATAGCGCTAGGAGAAATCTTTGAAGCTATCTATACTATAGGATAGACTATAGCTAATTAAAGCTACTAGCTCTAGGGGGAAATAGGTACTAGATCTACTAAAAGAATATAACTATTACCTAGTATTCTACCCTAGTAAGCTTTAGAAAGCTACTAGGGACCCTCTATTAGGTTAATTTAAAACCCTACTACCTACTATTAAGTTTAATAACGAGCTAGAATATGAGGTTATATAGGTAACTACTAGCTAGTTATACTAAAAATAGTTATAATATCGCGCTAACTAGAAAGGCTATAATTATAACCCTATTTAGTATAATACTAAAATTTTTAAGTATACCCTAGTAGCGCTATAGGACTTTTATATTACTAACCTAGCTACTATAGGACTGCGAAAACACCTTTTAGCTTAGCTTCTAGCTGGTACCTAAGATAAGGACCCTGCTATTATAGATAATAATAACACCCTAGTATAACTATTAGATGTAGGAATGCTATTTAGGGGAATAATTATATATATAGTAGTTAATTGCTATAGATAGTAATACTAGTAAAGGGGGGGGGTGATATTATAGCGCTAGGTTAGACCTATCTTAACTAGGGGTTATATAACTACTAAGTTATACAATCTCTAGGCGAGCCTTTAGCCTTCTAGGGCTACGCTAGCCTATAGATAGACTTTTCCCTTCTTTAACGCAGAATCCACTTAATATAGTGCAATTAAAGTATGCCAACCTTCGCCTATTTGCTGTTCGTGACACTAACTATAGTAATAGTACTATAGATAACTATAATATAGGCTATAGTAATAGCTATAATAATAATAACTACGCTTTAGAGGGCTATTATAGTAACGGGATAGATAATTATTAACCTATGGATTTACCTCCTTCGCGCTACCTTAGGCGCGCGACGCTATAGGTTATAGGAATAGGTTATTATTATTAATTACTATAATATAGTATTATTCGCCTACGCGTAGCATTCGAGCGCGCGCGTAGTAATAGGGACTGTTGCTCTTATTTTATAGAGGGGTAGATATTTATAAAGAGTATGGCTAAAGGCCTAAACCCGGAAAGGCTAGAATATTGAAAGATATATATCTATTATTATATTAGACTATTGCTTAACCTTCTAAGTTTTCTACTTGCAGAGTTTTCTCTAAGGTATATTTATCCGCTCCTAACTCGCTAACGTTTTACTAATAGCATAGCTCTATATCCTATAACCGCTATTATTCCTTATAATTACCCCCCCTTCTAAAGCCTTAGTCCCTAAGGCATCCTAATAGGGTAATATAGCTCTACGTTGCTAACTATAGGGCGATAGTTTAGCGTCTTTATTATATTATTTGCTATCGCTCCTTCCCGCGCTAGATTTAGGCTATTATAGCAAATAACGTATTTTATTTTCTAGCGCTTTATATATTTTTGAATTTTAAGTATCGCTATTATTTTTTAATTAGTTACTAATAGTTATATAACTATTGAGTAGTATATAGTTAATAATTATTTAGCCTTATTGCCTAGCGATGCTAATTATAAAAGGGCGTCTTCTTTTCGAGGTCTCCGACCTAGCTGAAATATTCCCTCTTTAGTATTCTTTTTTAACTTAGTAACCTCTATTATTTTCTTCGTTATCTATTTAGCGAGCTTTCGCTATAATTATTAATTTTCCTTCCTCTTTCTTTTCTAGTTTATCTCTTTCCCTATTATCTCGCTAATTATCCTCTATAATATCTTATATCGTACGCATAGGTGCGATACTTACTAAGTATTCATATAATCCCGAGATCCTTTCTACAGTAGTAATACTAATAGTAGCTATCCCTACCTCAGTTATCTCTATAAGATATATTAAGATATTATTAACCTTCGCTATATATATAGCGAATATATATAGAAGTATATCTATTATAACTTCGATAAAAAGAAATATACTACTATAAGTCTATGCCCGTTCGCTACTAGGTTGCTATATACTAACGCCTAGTAGGTTCCCTAGGAGCTTTAGGGCATAGCTTAGATAACCTAGAATATATTCTATTAGATCTAAATTTAGAAATATAAGGGTATCTTAACCCCTCTTTATTATTATTATATTCTCGCTTCCCTCGCTAACTATTTAGTAATATAGAAATATATTGCTAAGCTTATCTATAATCCTACTACTAGTAGTAATAGCTATAATATAGAGTAGCTTTAACTCCAGGAGCTCGCCTCTATCCGTGAGTACCTAGCTCTTAATATCCTAGTTTATATAAGCTATTATTTACTACGCCCTCGCTAGCTATATCCTATTAATAATTAGTTCTAGGTTAGTACCTTTTGTAATAGTATTAATATGCTTTAGCGCCTAAACGCTACCTAGCTACTATATATTTATAATAATAGTCGTACTATATACCTCTATAATAAGATTAATTATCTAGTTAATAACCCTTTAATAAAGCTAGTCCCTAAGCGCTCTCGCGAGTATAATATTAACTCTTTCCCTGAATTTAGCTAGTTGCTTTAAGACGACCTCCTTAAGTATGCTTCTAATAATATTCCCTCCTGCTTTATCGCTATTATTAGTACTCGCCCCGTCTTATATGCTTCCTACTTTTATACTCCTACTAAATATAGCTAAGAGGATAGTAATAATTTAGCGAAGAAGGCTAGGAAGGCTAAAAAAGCTAGAGTTACTATTATTATATCTAATAGCAGCTCTAGGGATAAGTTAGGTAGCGAGGTAGGTAGTAGCTCTAGTAACGAGTTAGGTAGTGATTCTAGTAGTAAGTCTAGTAGTAAGTTAGCGGGTAGTTAGTCTATAGATAATAATAATAGGGATACTAGTAATGCTAGCCTAGTAACTAGTCGCTATAGTGCTGCTCGTAGTTATAGTAGTTAGGGTGCTTGCGCCCGTGGTTATAATTAAAAATAAATAACTAGTTAGATAGTTAGCTCTTTCCCTTTTCCTTATAGGATAATACCCCTCTTTTCACTATAGTATTAGTAATAATTTGCTACTTAATATAATTAATATTCTACTTCTTAATTTAGCTTCTATTCTATAGTCTCGTGATTTATAATTAGCAACTTATTGCTATAACTTTGCAACTAATTATCCTACTTCTTATAAGAACTATTATACTATCTATTAAACTTATAAATAGCCTCTTGTATATTTGCTAAGTTCTCTATAAGCTCCTATATATTATATTCTATAGGCTATCCTACCTATTTAACTAGATATTATATATTATTGCTAATACCTTGCTATATAATAATCTCTTTTACCTCCTATTCCTCTAGCTTATCCTCAAGCTCTAGGTATATAGGCGAACCTTTGCTACCTACTTAGTAATTATCCTATAGTTATAATAAGGTAATAGAGAATATATTATATATCTATTAGTATTATAATAGTAGATAGACTCTATAAACTTATATGCTAATTAGTTCTATAATAGCTACTCGTATAAACCTAGGTGCTAGTTTCTTATTCTTAAACTAGAAGTTCTTTATTAATAGCCTAACGACCTATCCCTAATAGTAGGTCTAGTTTTTATACCTTATATTATAATACTTAGCTTACGCCTTAGTAGCTTTTTGCTACTATTCCTAGGCCTTCTTATAAAGTCTTGAAATATATTCGATTCGCTCCCTTATGCCCTATACTATAACCCTATTCATAGGAGCTACGTATTCTATATAACGCGGGTAGTAGCTATATAGGGCTTCTATTAGTAAGTAGCTAGTAGTGCTATAGTAACTATTATTATATATAAACTCCGCCTCGGGTAGCTAGACTGCTTATTCTTATAGCAAGTCGCTAGCATATACTTATAGGTACTTTTCTAACGTCTAGTATATCCTTTCTAACTACCTATTAGTCTAGGGATAGTATATAATAGAGAGGCGGCGCTTAATAGCCCTCTCTCTCGTGAACTCTTCCTAAAATTAGCTAGTTAGGAGCTTATC
This sequence comes from Colletotrichum sansevieriae, assembly GCA_026260285.1. Lineage (NCBI taxonomy): Eukaryota > Fungi > Ascomycota > Sordariomycetes > Glomerellales > Glomerellaceae > Colletotrichum > Colletotrichum sansevieriae. Next base: position 27,754 of record JAOQIF010001086.1, read on the forward strand.
TTAGTTACTAATAATACCCTCTAGAGTATTAAAGTAGTATTTAACCTATTTATAGATAATCCGCGCTAACTTAGTAGCTATTAGCTACTTCGTTATTAGGATAAATATAGCGAACTTAGTTATTTAGTATATAATAACGAGAACTATATTATATTCTCTGCCTATATACGAAGAGCTTGCTAGTAATTTAGTAATAAAGTCTATACTTATTTCCTAGAACGGGTATATAGATAAGGGTAGTAGTTATAACTTTTTATAAGGCTTATGCCTCGGAATACGGTTCCCCTACTATATATAGCACCCTATAATATAATTATATATATCTATAGCTAAGTTTAGCTAATAGAAGTTCCTCGAGATCAACTTAGTAGTCTTATTCACCCCTATATAACTTACCCTATAGTTATCGTAGTATTAGCAAAGGATCTCTAGCCTTAGAGACCCTTCTTATAGTATCTCTAGCTATCCCTTATAGAATAGGGTTCCCTAGCTATTAATTATATAGCTCTTATAATTGCTAGCTAGTCCGCG
>JAOQIF010001087.1:0-28247 GCA_026260285.1 Colletotrichum sansevieriae
TGCTAGTAATAGCATAGCCTATAATACGTGCCCCCCCCCCCCCCCCCCCTCCTCCTAGCCCTTATATGAGTTGCAGGTTTAAGCACGGGCTAAGGGCTAGTCTAGAGCGATATTAATCCGGGCTGCTAGCCGCTCCATACCCTATAAATAAATAATTATAATAATATGATTTTTTATACCCCTAGTTTGCTTCGTCTTTTTTCCTCCTCCTATTAACCTATACTAGCATGAGTTAACTAATTAATTATAACGTTATTTTAGCTAATAACTCGTTATTTTAGTAGCATTTTTAGTATGCTCTCGGTCTATATTAGTATAAGTTTATTATATCTAAACCCTTATTAATTACTAACTTATATAGATCTAATTAATCTAATTTCCCTTACCTCTATAATAACGCCCCCTATAAGTTATTACCTGCTCTTTCCCTATAGTTTCGCTATAATTAACCCTATATAGCCCCTCTCTAACTCTAATAAGGAGATAGAGTCTCCTCCTCCTATTAAGGGCCTGCCCTCTAACCGCTCTACCTCTACTAGCCTCTCTAACTATAAGGAGACTGCTCCTAATAACTTCGATCTTATAGACGATCCCCTCTATACCCTAGCTAGCTAGGAGCTATATAAGTACCTTAACTACCCCCTTCTAATATATCCTATCGCTCGGGAGCCCCTTATAATATATTATCTTCTACTTGTTTAATATTCTTCTAATATTCTACTAGGGTCCCTACTTATATTAGCTCGTCTTTAGTAGTATCCCCTAGGATAAGACCTAGGGACCTCTTTATAAGGCCCCTTGCCTAAAGTATATATCTATTATAGCTAAGGCTAAGAAGCCTAATAATATTATAGCTTATTATAATATTATTAAGCAAGGTATGCTATCCTATTACCCTTCAATTATTATAAAACTAACTATGTTATAAGTAATATTATCTATTATATCTACTATTCTAATAAGGCTATTAAGTCTACTTATATTAATATAGGTATTGCTTCCCTATTATTCCTTCTCTATAGAGCTAATATTCTACTAGAGCAACCTTAGCGTAGTTTATTACTAAGAGGAGTTCGCTTTTCTTAGCTAGGACTGCCTTACTTATTATAGCCTTAATAAGAGGACCTTAGTAAGACTCTGCTACTCTTATATTTCAGGGTTATTACTAATAGTTATAGCTCCCTATATAGATCGAGGCTTATATAGAGCTCTTTTATACTACTTTTATTTAAAACTATAAGGTCTATACCTGCGCTATTATAAAGCGTGCTACTAAAGCTGCTATTAAGTTAGATACCTCCCTTATACCCTCTGCTAGTTCCCTAGCTACTCCTATCCTTAGTACCTCTACTATTACTACTACCTTACTTTCCCTCCTAGTTAAGCTTAATAAAGTATAGCTATATTACTTTACCTAGGCTTACCTAGATATAGCTAAGGTCCTTCGCGAGGTTTATCTTATTCCTAATAATCTAACCCCTTTTCTTAGCTTATTAATATTACTACTACTACTTATAAAAAGTAGGAGGAGTAAGAGGTTATCTTCTTAGGTCTATAGTTTCCGCTCGCTTACTATCTACCTGCTTTCTACCCGCCTAGGGCCTGCGTAGGTCCTATTCCGCCTCCCTATAGCCTTAAGCTATAATAAAGTCTCCTATTTCTACCTACTCCTCAAATTATAAATTACCTAGCTACTATCCCTCTATCCTACCCCTGCTTATTAACTACTACCTAGCTTATAATATAATATATTAGGGGTTATTATTATTCTTATCTATTAGGCTATACTTTTCTTTATACTTATCTACTACTTAGTTATCTTAGAGCGATTATAGAAGCTCCTAGGTAGGCTAACTATACCCTATCTATTTAACTAATAACTCGTAATGCTTGCTCCTACCTACGCGCTTCTAGCGCGTAACTAGAATAGACTTAACTTCCTATTTATCCTCTCTATCTTTAAAAATCTAGAGTAGTTAGGGATTATTAACTTCTTAGCTTAGGAGGGGGTTATTTATAGTATAGTATAGCAGGCTAATATAAAATCGGTTATAAACCTTAATTAGAACGTTTAACTTAACTATAGTTAGTAAGATTACCCTAGTTACTTTATACTTTAGGTATAGCTAATCTAACTTCTTATAGGGTCTCTCTATATAGAAGTTGGCTAGTAATAGCTAGACCTTATTACTTACTTTATAGCATTCTACTAGCATCCTTTTACTATTTACTAATTATTTTATAATCTATTAGGCTATAGCGATAGCTACTTAGGCTAACTCTATAATTAACTTTAGTTTACTAACGAACTTATTAGTAGCTAACTCGCATAAGGTCGATAGCTCTAGCGCAGGCTATACTACTAGTACTAGGTGGATATAGTATCTATAGGTAAAGAAGAATAGGCTTACTCCTATTATAGCTATATTATAGCTATTAATTACTAGTTAAACGGAGGGTAAGTAAACCTCCTAGTTATCCTAGGCGAAGTTAACTATTATCCATAGGACTACTTAGATCTCTTAATTAAAACGCTCTATTACTCTATCTATCTATAGGTAAAAGGCAGTACTTAAATATTATTTAATCTTTATAAGTATATAGAACTATTGCTAGAACTAACTTATCTAGTTACTACCCCTATTACTAATAATCGACTTCGGTATACTATAGAATTAGTAGTAGTAGTTTATAAAGCGTTCTATATATGTTTCTATATCTATTAAAGGTATCCCTTCTAGGGTTATTATCTTAGAGAGCCTATTAACTATTACCTAGAGGTATCTTAACCCTATTTTCACTATATATAGGAGGTTTATAATAAAATCTATAGCGAGATCGTAATATAGCTATTCTATTACTAATAAGGGTTAAAGAAGCCTGCGTTTCGCTTATTGCTAAATTATTCTATACCTATAGCTATTATAGTTTCTTATGAACTAGCGGACTGCAGAGGACTGCCCTAACTAGAAGTATTGCTAGGCTAGGATAGCTAGGGTGTTATTCTAACTAGGGTAGCCTATTATTACTAAGTCGTAGCACTTCTAAATTAACTATATTTAAAGCATATTCCGAGGGTAGTTTTTATCTATTAATCCTAGTACCTAGATCTAGTCTCTAAACGTTAATTAGCTAAGGGTATTAATACTATACTTAGCGATCTATAGTTTTAGGCCTAGCTAGGGAGGGAAGCTTTAGTTGCCCCTTTTTACTATAGAATAAGCCCCTTAGTATTAGTTATCTTCTACTTATGTTTCGTTTTATATATTAAAGGGCTAGATCCTCGAATATTATTATAGTAGGGGCTTTAACTATTACTATCCTCTTTACCTTACCTAGGGCGGAGTTAGGGATTATCTATATTACCCTCCCTTTCTCTCGTTTATCCTCCTATCCTTTTAGGGCATCCTATTTATAATATAAGAGTATATTAGGCATAGCTATTAGGCAACTAGGTCGATATTTTAAGTAGAAATTATACCTTAATAACTACTCCGCCTAGCAACTTTAGCGTTCTATTAAATATTACTTTTGCATAAAGTATTTAAAGCCCTTATAGTTAATAAGGACCTTAAACCTAGGGTAGCTTCTTAGCTTAGCATCCTATATATTTGAATAAGTAATTATTACTAATAGCTCTTTATTATAAATTAGGTAGTTATATTAAGTACGGGTTAGCCTCTGCGAGTAGAAAGCAATAGGATAGCGCTATCCTTATATATCTTCTTAAGTTAGTAACCCCCCCTAAAGCGAACCCTAAGTAGTCCGTCTCAATAGTAATTAGGGCTTATAGGTCGAAATAGTATAATACTAGTGCGGTTTAGAAGTAGCGTTTAAGCGCCTAGAATATATCTTCTTATTCCTTACCCTAGATAAATAGCGCTCCCTTCTTTATTAGGAGGGTAAGGGGCTTTATAACCCCTAAGTACTCCGATATAAATATTTAGTAGTAGTTAGTAAACCCTAGGAAACTTTATAATCCTTTTACTAAAGTAAGCGCTTCTTATTTAATAATTACCTATACTTTCTCTATATTATATGTAATATTCTCGCTTGCTTTTAGGATAAATCCTATATACTTTACTATTTTTATAGAAAACTTATACTTTACTAGGTTAAGGTTAAGGCTAGCCTCTTAGAGGGCCTGGAGAACCTTATATACCTTCTGCTTATAGTCTGCTCAGGAGCTGCTACTATAGATTAATATATTATTAATATATGCTATTGCGAAGTCGTTAAGGAACTCCTAGAGCATGCTATTAATATATCGTTAGAATGTTATAGGGGCTCTGCTCAATCCGAATAGATAGACTAGCTACTTAAAGAGCCTATATTTATTACAGGCTACGCCACTGCTGGCGTCTGGGCGGTGCCGCAGACCCTAAGAATTCTGCCCTTGACGACCGCTCTCGCTTAACGTTCGCCCTATATCCGCTTTTCTATTACACGGGTAACTTCCTAGAAAACTTCCCTTCCTTAGCTTAGATTACTATAATTAAGGCACCCCTAAGTTGAACAAACCCGGGCTAGCCCCTCACAATATTATATGCAAAAAGCGGTCTTTTCCTAGTGCTCTTCTGCTATATAAATCTTATAGAAGGCTACTACTATATCTAGTTTAGTATACTACTTCGCTAAACTAACCCTCTAGAGGGTCTCTTAGATTAGGAGTAGGGGGTAGTAGTCTCGCTTTATAATTATATTTAACGCTTAGTAGTTATAATAAAACTATAATCCTCCGCTAGGCTTCTTAATAAAAAGTATAGGTATACTAGCTAGAGACGTGCTTACCTAAATAAAGCCCTTATTAAGCAGGTCTATAAGTATCTTTTTTAATACTAATAACTCTTCTCTTAATATATTATAGAAGGGTCCCTAAGGCAAGGGCGCCTCTTAGCTAGAGGTATTACGCTCGAGGTGGATTTCATGATTTATACTAGAATAACTTAGAGGTAGGGGTATAACTTAGCTAGCTTAAAAAGCTCTATAAATTCGTTATAAATATATTATAGTAGTTTCTCTAAATAGGCTTCTAGTTTCTTTACCTCGAGCGCTTTTTTAATATCCCTTAAGCTTACTACTTATATTCCTACTTCTAACTTAGATAGCTAACTCTCGCTAACCCTCTAGTAGATTGCTATAAATAAGGCAGCGTTAAGTTAGCAGGCTTCCTAGATCTCTTTTACTCTCTAGGGTTCTTCCTATCCTTAAAGGGTAATAATAACCCCTACTTTCTTATAATATACCTACTTCTCTACTATATTATAAATAATATAGTTTTATTCTATCTATAGCTTCCCTAAGAAGAGGTTAATATCTAGTCCTTTTATTATATAGGTAAAGAGTTGCTATATATAGCTTCTAATCTCAAGGTATAATATAGCTACGCCTTTTGCTATAGCTTAAGCTAAGTTATTAGCAAAGCCTCGTAATTACTACGCTTAGTAGTTAATATATAGTAAATAGAGGTAGCAGGCATACTAGTAGTCTACTATTATATAGATATTATATCTATAGTCTATTAAAGCATTAGTAGGAATGCTTTTATTAACTCTAATTACTAATATTATAAAAAGCCTGCTTATACTACGTTCTAACTAGAACTATTCCTAACTAGCCTGCTCTTCCTCTATTATCTCTAATACCTGATTTTATACTAGGGTTATTTATTTCCTAAGTTAGAAGGGTCCTCTTCGCCTTTAACCTCTTCTAAGTCTAAATATATTATTTCCTTAATAGCTTTTACTACTCTAGGACTATCCTTTAACTTCTTAGCCTTCTAGTAATCCCTTTATAGGTAACTAATCTAGTTATACTTGAAATAATAGCGCGTTTCTTTACTAAAACCTTTGCTTATACCCTCGTATAAAGCGTATACTAACCTTACTATCCTAGTATCCCTATTTATATCTACTCTAGCAGGTAATACTCTTAATCTAAAGGTTATAAGCTAGCGCGAAGTATTAGAAATATAATATAATCCCTCTAGCTTCTATATAATATCTTATATAAAGCTAATATATTTAGTATACTTATAGGGGGTTAGGTAGTTAACTAGACGGTCGAGGAGCTTATAAGATAGTACCCTGCGTAGGTAGTTAATCTAGATACTATCTAGCTATATTATACTACCTACTTCTATAATAGCGCGTTTAAAGCGGGGTAGGAATAAGGCGAAGGCTTTATTATACTTTATTTAAAGCTCTAATAGTCTTTTGAGAGCCTTACTTATAATATTAGGGTTACTATAGGTATAGTCTAGGTATACTAAGAAGGCATCCGGCTTAAATAAGCTATTACTACCCCCTAAGCTATAAAACGCTATAACTACTAGCTATACTTTAGGTTCTAGGTAGGAGTTAATAAGTGTAAAGGTATCGAGGGGCTAAGAGCCACGGTTAGGTCAAACTAATAGCAGAAGCACCCAAAAGATAGGGTCCGTATTATTACGCTACTTTTGCTTGCTTCCTCTAAGATCCCTTATTTCTAGCCTTTAGCAAGTATTTGCTAAGTCTTCGCTATAAGGGTTCTATACCCTAGACCTATAGGCCTCTCTATCCCTTTAGCCTATAGTAGCCGAAATATCTCTAGCTTCTCTAGTCTAGGTATCTAGTCCCTTATAATTATCCCCCTTCTAATTATAGTAATCCCTATTATAAGATCGGGTATAGCGGGTTAGCCCTCTATTATTATCCTTCTTAGCTATCCGGGGTAGGCCCTAGTCCTTTACTTATTGCTGCTATTATCTAGCGCGGTATCTATTTGCTAAATATTTACTAAAAGATAGTAGAGCCCTTAGAGTTATAGATATAATAGCTAAGCTTATAGTCCTATTTCTTATAGTTCCTCTCCTTTTAGGCCTTTTTATACTCTCTATCCGGGCTGTTCTAAAGGGATCCTATTATTTCCTTTTGAATGAGGGTAGTTATCCTTATAGTAACTTCGTTTTTATTCTCTTGCTATTTGCCCTTTATTTAGTAAGTACTTTCTTATGCTATGCCCTTATAATAACTTCGTTTTTCATCCTATTATTTCCTTTTAAAAGAGAGTAGTTATCCTAATAGTAGCTTCGTTTTAGTTCTCCTGCTATTTGCTCTTTATCTAGCGAGCACCTTCTTATACTATACCCTTATAATAACTTCGTTTTTTATCCTATTATCCCCCTTCTAAACAGGCGTATCACGAGGCTATTAAGTAGGTCGGATAGTAATTATTATTACTAATTTACTATATCTATCTCCTAGTAGGTAGTACTTATTATAGTAAGTAACTACTATTCTTTGCTATCTGAAGTCGTATCTGCTTTTGCAATAGTTTAGCGAGGTCTCTTTAGCTATCTATAAAATAATAGCTTTTTCCCGCCCTAGGGTTAGTTCTTTTCCCTCCTTATTATACTATATTATTTAATAACTACTTTTATATTATCTAAGACCTTTATTAAGACTTCGTAGACCCTCCCTATCTTTTAATACTTCCTTAAATATTATAAGTATTAAGAGCCTTATTAGCTAACTCCTCGCTAAGTATAGCCTTACTAAGGCTAAACTTAGTAGTAGTAACTATTAGCGTGATTAGGCGGGTAGTAGCGAACCCTGCGTTAGCTGCGCGCTATAGCTCCCTAAGAATGCCTAGGTTATCTATGCCTATTAATACGATAGTGATTATATATATAAGTTATACTAGGTTTATAGTATTAAGTGCTATAGGGTAAGTTTAGCAATTATTTAGTAGAGGTATAGGCTAACTTTTCCTATTTCTAGATTCCTACTTATCTTATTAGTACTACTTATTTCTATTAGAACTAGGTTAAGCATTATATCCGCGCTATTACTACTAGCTAGTATTAGTAGCACGAGATCTTCTATATCTTCATAGCTATAGAGCAGGGGTAGGAGCTTCTCTAACGTCTCTATAACTAGTTAGTAAACCCCGCTAGTCTTAAGCCTAGTTCTAAGAACTATAAGAACTAACTCCTCGCTATAAATATCGAGGAGAGTATAGCTTTATATACCTAGGTATATCTATAGGTTTCGCTTAAGGTAGGTTTTACCTTATAATTAGTCTCACCCTTTTATTAATCTAATATATATTTATAGGCAGCTTACTAGGCTAAGAATAAGGTTTTAGTTAAGGAGATTATAATATAGCTTAATAATGCTCTCCCTACTTACTTATATAATAAGATATATATCTTTAAGTAAGCTACTTTTCTTAATAAGCTTGCTAATATCCCTATAATATACCTTTTAAAGAGCGATACCTATATATCTACGCTTCTTTTATAGGAGCCTTCGAAGGTCTAAGGTTCCTATATACTTTATAATACTTACTACTAAGCTCTTATTACTATCTTTAAAGTTATTAGTAGTAGTCCCGCCCCTTAATTAAACTCTTAGAAGAAGGTTAGTAACGCCTTAGCAATAGCTTAGCAATACTAGGTTTATAATAGCGAGGAGGATAAGTCCTTAGCTATAGAGAATAGCAACTCTAGTAATACTATAGAGAGCGATAGTTAGGGTAGTAATAGTAATATTACTAGTAATAGCTCTGAGGAGGAGAGCGAGGATAATAATAATAATAATAATAATAAGGGTAATAATAACGATAATAAGTAGTAGTGCTAGCAGAACTTCAGCGAAGGTGCAGTAGACTTCTATAGTAATATAAGGTTAGATACCTATAGGGTTTACATTATTTTTATAAGGGGGGATCTTCTCCTTAGCGTTTTAGCTATCTTATAGTTAATTAACTTTTCTTATTAATCTATACTACTTATTATCCTATTTATAATATAACTTAAGCTACTATTTCTTAAATCTAGCGAGGATTTGTAAAGTATTCGCTAAGTATTCTTTAGGCTCCTAGGTATTATACTCTACTAGCTAACCTTTCTACTTAACTAAATATAGGGGGCCTATTAGCGCTTCCCTCTATAATATAATATCCTTAACTTCTTATTCTTTAGGGTCTTCTTTAAGGTCTAGGAGCTACCTCTTAGTAAGCTTTTAGCTATATTATAGCTTAAGTAGAGCAATAGAGAAGATATTATACGCTCTGCTATACTTCTCTAGGAGTTATACTCTATAGGTATTAGAGCTTATAACTTCTATAACTAGTATAGGAATAAGTCTTAGGGCAAGCTTTTGCTAACTTTTTATAAAATAGAAGTTCTTTATTAAGAATCTTATAATATCTCTAATATAATATAATTATACCTTTCTTCTAGCGTTTATATTCTTAGCTTATATCTTAGTTATATATCGCTAGGTCTTAGCTATTTATTAGCAAACCTTTATTAGCTTCTTAAGCTTTTTATTAACCCCTTAGGTCCTAATCTTCATATTTAGTAAGTAGTAGTTAACTATTCGAGGGTAGTATCCTATAAAGGCCTTAAATAGGGATATACTAATAGTAATATATTTATTATTATTATATAAAAATTCAGCTTTAACTAATTATATTACCTATTAGTTATGCGAGCTTTCGCTAAACTTTATAAGATATATAGTTAGGGTCTAGTGCGTTCTTTCGGTCTAACTATCTATCTGTAGATACTATGCAATAGAGGTGCGCCTTTTTATATCTCAAGCCTTGGTCTAGTCTCGCTAGAACTAGCTAGTAATTAGTTTATCTCAGTTACTAATAATAACCTCTAGTATATTATATTAGTACTCGATCTCTTAATATAAGATCCTCGCTAAACCTGCAGCATCTAGTTGCTTAGTTATTACTAAGAACTATACTACTTTGGTTATCTAATATATAATTACTAGGATTACGTTATAAGTAACTCCGTTATCTTAGCAACTTTCTAGTAAGCTAGTTAAGAAGTCTAAGGAAATCTATTAGAATAGGTATACTAGTAGTTCTAGTATTTATAATAGCTTATATAGCTTATGCTATAGTATGCGCACCCCTTAGTAGCGCGGGTACTTAGCGACGTATCGCTATATATCCTCTATTAAATATAGCTAATAAAACTTTTATAAGATTAGCTTAGCTATCTTATTTGCTTCTATATACCCTAATCTAGGCGTATTATAGTAGTTTTTTAGGATTTTATAGCAAAGGGATCCCTCTTCTAGAATAATAAGTCTTCTTCTGAACTAAAGGATATTATTCTTATTAACTCGGTATCCTTAGTATTCCTAAGTATCCTAGCGAACCTTAGCTACGATATCTCTATAAAAGGGGTCTTTAGCCTATAATCCTCTAACTATCTATTCGAGATCTGCACCTAGTTATAGTATATAAGCCGTTTTATCCTAAATAAGCTCCCTTATTATAGCACATAGGATATACTATTCTAGTATAATAACCCTAGCTCCCCCTAAGTCCTCTAGCCTATTGCTATTCTCTCGTGGAGTAGTTAGCGTAGTACTTGCGTATACTTTCGTATAGGTAATAGCGCTAATATATATATTTATATATAGTAGCTTATTAGTACCTATCGTGGGGTGGTGCTAACTTAAGGGTGAGGATCCCTTAACCTTAGAGCTAGCCCTCTAGCAAGGTTCTTATATGCTTCGCTAGATAGCTTAGGTATAAGTTCTTATAACTACTATAGTTCCTTTAAGCTTAGTAATACGCTAGTAAATATTTGCTAAAAGCTAGCTAATAAGCCTAAGTTTCTTTCTAAGGGTAGGAAGTATATTATCTACCTTAGTATCTTCTATTACGTAGTTAGAGCATTATAATAGTCTATCTACTAGATTAATAACCCCCGACTTATGCTAGATTTTAAAGTTAAATGCTAATAGGCAGTAGACCTATCGCGCGAGTCTTCTGCAAATATCCTATATAGGTATAGCGAGCACTCCTTTTAGCACTATATAGTCTATAAGTATTACGAATTTCTCAGGGAGTCCTTATAGGTACTACGCCTAGTAATCTAAACTTTCTATAATAGCAAGGAGGTCCTATTACCCTATAGCTTAGCACCTCTCTATATCTAAGAGCTTCCTTAACTAGAAGGCTACTAGGTGCTAAACTATGCTATATTTCTACGAAAGTATACTAGATGCTACCTAAGTAGATATATTAGTCTTAACCCTGGTTTCTAACGTTAAGGTATAATATCTTAGTATTAAGACTTTAGTAAATACTCTCCGAAGTATCTTAAATACGATCTATATCTCCCCTATCTAGGCGAAGGCTCCCGACTTCGTGCTATTCTAGCTTCCCTTGAGCGCGCTAGTTATAGGGGCTATAATATAAGAATATCTTATAATAAACTTATAGTAAAAGTTATAGAAACTAAGGAATACTTAGATATCTCTAAAAGACTTAGGTACTAGCTATTTAGCAACCGCTCGGACTCTATCCGGGTCTATTCCGATACTATCTTAGGTGATATAGAACCCTAGAAAATCTACTTCTATCTAGTAGAAGTTATACTTCTTTAGTTTTATAAATAGCTTAGTAGCCCTTAAGTAGCATAGGATAGTATAGAGGTCCTTAGTATACTATTCCCTTATATCTAAGTAGATTAGAATATTATCTAGGTATATAATATATTAGGTATCTAGAAGGTTAGCGAGTATTTAGTGAATATATGCCTAAAAAGTTGCTAGGGTATTCGTAAGCCTAAATAGCATTATAGTATACTTAAAGTACCTATATCGCGTTCTAAATACTATTTTCTACCTATCTGCTTTATTAATTATAATTTAGTAGTATATTTCGCTTAAGTTAATCTTCGAAATAAACTTCGCTCTAGCGAGCCTATCTAGAAGCTTGCTAATTAGTAGTAGAGGATAATAGTTCTTTACTATGATTTTATTTAATCCCCTATAGTCTATATATAGTTATAGGCTTCTATCCTTCTTAGGTATAAATAGCACTAAAGCTCCTATAGAGCTAGTTAAGTAGCATATATAGCTTACTACCTCTATATCCTAGATATACTTAGCGAGTATTTATAACTACTCTGCTAATATAGGGTATATTAGTCTATATAGAGGTTCTTTACTAGGTTTTAGTTTAATATAGTATATTACTCCTTTTAGCTTTAGAACTTTCTTTATATTCTCCTTATTAAAAACGTTAGTAAAGTCTTAAAGTTCCCTAGGAATCTTCTTCTCCTACTTATTATCTAGTGAGTCTTTGCCTAAGGACTCTATATCTTTCTTATTAGGGCTTATAGCGCCTATTAGATATATAATATAGGCTTATTAGCTATCCTCTATAATCTCTTAGATAATTACCTCTAGCTTAGCGAGTAAGAGGGGTTCGTATAACTAGGTATATATATAAGTATCTATATAGATGCCTTCCTATCCTATTAAGTTATTAGATAGAAGGATATCTCCTGCTCCTTTAGGGCAAGGGCTTATAATAAAAGCCTAGCGAATCTTCTATAAGTAACCCCGACTATCTATAAGGAAGAATATAAGCTAGTAGACCTTGCTTATAGGCGTAGGCCTTCCCTAGAAATCTACTAATTTAGGGGTTATAATACTAGTAGCCTCTTTTAGTTAGAGCCTCTTAATAAGGTCTTCTTATATAATATCTACTACTATATAGGTATCTATATTAACCTCTAGTTTAACTTTACTAGATACTTAGAGCGCTAATACCTATCCCTTAATAGTCTATCCTACTAGAACCGAGGTGATTTCTAGTATAATGCCCCTTAGGGTTATATCTATACCTACTCGTTTCTTAAGTCTTTAGTATTAGTTATACTAGGTATTATAATTATACTTATCCCGCCCCGCCTTAGGTTTAGGTTCTAATTGCTACTTATTAGCTACGCATGGGGTTCGGTATAGTTAGGGGAGATATAGCTATACTTCTTATAGTTATAGTATTAGGGTCCCTTAGGAGTTAGTAGACGTATTATTAGCGCTAGGCGTTATATAAGCGTCTGCTAAGTAGTTGTTCTAGGATGGGGTCTCTAGGCAGCAATCCCTTAAGTCTATTAACCTAGGGGGTTGCAAGCTGCTCTTATAAGGGTAGTCTAGAGAGCCTAAGTATAGTCGCTTATATAACTCGGAATAGCTAGTAGATATTCCCCTGTATCTCCCTTTTATAATCTCCTATAATCTCTATATATATAGGGCGATAGTATATATATTAGTGCAGTTAATATCCTATTTAAAGAGTTTATCCTTTAGTGTCCTAATAAGGCCTTAAAAGAAGGCATACGCCTTTATATTACTAGTGCTTAGCTCGCTAAGTACTCGGTTAATAGACTCCTATTAAGCTTAATATATAATTAGTTTCTTATTATCTTTCTAATAGCACTATTTTAGAGTATTATAATAGTTCTATTCTTAGAGCTCGGGTGCGATATACTACCCTCTTATAAAAATTCTAAAGTCTTCCTATTTAGGGTCTATCTAGTTCCCTAACTTATTTATAAGCGTTTGCTAATAATTCTACTATTCTATTTATAGGGTATGCTCTATTATACTTAAAGCCTACTAGATATACTAGCTATTAGAGTAGCTAGGGCGGTGCTTATAAGCCTCTTTAACTATAATAAGCTAATCTTCCCTTATTATACTAGTAGATTTACTAGTAAGGCGTGCTATATTATAATTCAGGGGTTTTTTATAAACCTTAGGCGATCGCTCGGTAGGAGCTCGGTTGCTTAACGTAGTAGCAATTAGCTCCTATTAGTTAGCTATTATAGTTATAATCTATTATATTAGCACTTAGCTAGTTGCTTTATCTAGCCCTCTAGCTTAGGCTAGCCCGTTAGCTATAGCTATAGATATCTAGCCTATTAGCCTATTTAGTTTATAGGAAGGGGTCTTATATACCCTATTCTCCTATATATACTTAGCATCTACGTAGCGAGTATTTGGTATAAGTAGCCTGTTTTCTTCGGGGCCCCTAGCCTCGCTTAAAGCATAGCTTCTTACCTCCTTTTATTAGCTTATATTATCCTCTAATTACTTACTAGGGTTAGCTTCTTTATAAAGGTTTATATAGGCTATTTCGCTCTACTCTTAGCAAATATTAGGCGTAGGTTCTTTAGCTTAATTAGTAAGCGTTGCTCAGGTGTGTAGTACTATTATTATTACTAACCTTCCTAAAGCAGGATAGAAGCAAAAGAATTATAAAGGTATCGAGGGGCTAAGAGCTATAGTTAGGTTAAACTAATAGCAGAAGTACCTAAAAGATAGGGTCTATATTATTATATTACTTTTGCTTACTTCCTCTAAGATCCCTTATTTCTAGCCTTTAGTAAGTATTTACTAAGTCTTTGCTATAAGAGTTCTATACCCTAGACCTATAGGCCTCTCTATCCCTTCGGCCTATAGTAGCTGAAGCGTCTCCGGCTTCTCCGGTCTGGGTATCTAGTCCCTTATAATAAGATACTAAGCCTCCTAATTACTTAGGTAGAAATCCCGGTCTATTCTAACTTTATTATATATCTATTATACCTATATAGCATACTTATTGCGGTTTCCTCTAAACTTAGGGGGGTTAGGAAGGGGTTTTAATTACTAAGCGCTACTTATTTCCTAGGTAGTCTCTAGCTATAGGGTCAGTATTAGTAATACTAGGGCGTAGCTACTTGGTATATCTCGCTAGAGCTCCGCGGTCGGCTTATTATTAAGCTGCTATATAGTTATTAGGCTATTAAGTTAGTTACTAAGCTTATTAATTGCTATATAAATTGCTTCGAATACTTCCTTACTTATTAGTAATACTTCTAGACTAGCTGCTATAGGTATAGCAGGTTCTATTTTCTATTTACTATATATTACGCTATATAACTAGCGAGGCGGGTATAGGGAGAGAGAGCTTAGATATATAAGGGGCTAGCCTAGGTTTATTTAACTTAGGGGTGCCTTAATTATAATAATCTAAGCTAAGGAAGGGAAGTTTTCTAGGAAGTTCCCTATGCAATAGAAAAGCAGATATAGGGCGAACGTTAAGCGAGAGCAGTTGTTAAGGGCAGAATTCTTAGGGTCTGCAGCACCGCCCAGACGCTAGCAGTAGCGTAGCCCGTAATATTAGCTGCTTTATTATGAGGATAAATATAGCGAGCTTAGTTATTTAGCATATAATAATAAAAACTACGTTATATTCTCCGCCTATATACTAAGAGCTCGCTAGCAATCTAGTGATAAAGTCTATACTTATTTCCTAGAAAGGGTATATAGATAAGGGTAGTAGTTATAACTTTCTATAAGGCTTATGCCTTAGAACGCAGTTCCCCTAGTATATATAGCACCCTATAATATAATTATGCATATCTATAGCTAGGTTTAGCTAGTAGAAGTTCCTTGAGATTAACTTAGTAGTCTTATTCACCCCTATATAACCCGCCCTGTGGTTATTATAGTATTAGCGGAGGATCTCTAGCCTTAGAGACCCCTCCTATAGTATCTCTAACTATCCCTTATAGAATAGGGTTCTATAACTATTAATTATATAGCTCTTATAATTACTAGCCGGTCTATATGCCCTCTCTAATTATATCTAGTAATATAAGTTATTAGCTTATAGTCTATAGATAAGATTCTCTATTGCTTTAGAGGGTTACTAACTATCCGCTATTTCGCTTATTATAAGCTCCTTTATAACCTAGTATAGGATATATTACTATGCTATAGTAAATCTAGCTCTAAGCAAGTCCTCTTAGTTAATAACCTCTCGCTAAGCATTCTCTATATTACCCCTTGCTCTTTAGCATTAGGTTATTATAGCTACTATAGTTATAGTAATACTAGCGCGCTATAGAGCATAATACTAACTAGAGACTAAGGCATTTCTACCCCTAGAGCTATCTATCTAGAAGTGGTACCTTATGCTAGCTCTTATAGTATTAATAAATGCTTTTGAGGTCTCTATACTACCTTATAGTATAGTAATACTTATCTAAAGGTCTACTAGTAGTTTACTAATAAACCTTAGCTTCCTCGCTAGGGTTAGAAGTATATTATTATATTTCACCTCCCCCTCTATATAGTCTAGCCTCCTAGATAGACTATCTACTAGGTTTATAACCCCTAACTTATGCTCTAGGTTGGAATTAAACGCTAAGAGTTTATATACCTATTTAATAAGCCTTCCCTAAAGGTCCCATATAGGTATGCTAATAACTCCCTTTAGCACCTAGTAATCTATTAGGATTATAAACCTCTTTGCTATACCTTAAAGGTAATAAGCCTAATAGTCTAAGCTTTTAACTATAGCAAGAAGTTCCTATTAGCCTGCTCCCTAGCGTTATTCTATATTACTAAGCTTTTATAAATAGTAGGCAACTAGTTACTACTAATTATTAATATATTATAATAGGATACTAGATATAGCCTTTATAGAAGTATCTATCTTAACCGTTATTTCATAGGTTAGGTCCTAGTAATTGAGAATAGTTACTAAGCAGAAGGCGGCTTAAAGCTGCTCAAAAGCTTATTAGGCTTCTTCTAGCTAGTAAAACTCACCTCCTTTCTTACTATTCTCGCTGCCCTTTAATAGGGATATTATTAGAGCTATAATACCTAAATATCTGTAAAGAGTATGGCTAAAGGCCTAAACCAGGAAAGGCTAGAATATTGAAACGTAGGTATCCGTTGTTATATTAGACTATTGCATAACCTTCTAAGTTTTCCGCTTGCAGAGTTTTCTCTAAGGTATATTTATTCGCCCCTAACTCGCTAACGTTTTACTAATAGCATAGCTCTATATCCTATACCTGCTATTATTCCTTATAATTACCCCCCTTTCTAAAGCCTTAGTCCCTAAGGCATACTAGTAGGGTAATATAGCTCTATATTGCTAACTATAGGGTGATAGTTTAGCATCTTTATTATATTATTTGCTAGCGCTCCTCCCTATGCTAGATTTAGGCTATTATAGTAAATAATATATTTTATTTTCTAGCGCTTTATATGTTTTTAAACTTTAAGTATTACTATTATTTTTTAATTAGTTACTAATAGTTATATAACTATTTAGCGGTATATAGTTAGTAATTATTTAGCCTTATTACCTAGCGATACTAATTATATAAGGGAGTCTACTTTTCGAGGTCTCTAACCTAGCTAGACTTTTCCCTCTTTAGTATCTTTTTTATAACTTAGTAGCCTTCGTTATTTTTCTCTTTATTATCTATTCTACGAGCTTTTGCTATAATTATTAATTTCCTTATTTCTTCCTTTTCTAGTTTATCTCTTTCCCCGTTATTTTACTAATTATTCTCTGCTATATCTTATATCGCATATATAGGTGCAATTCTTGCTAAATACCTATATAATCCTAAGATCCTCTCTAGTAACCTTACTAGTAACGCTAATAGTAGCTATCCCTATCTTAGCTATCTTTATAAGATATATTAAGACGTTATTAACCTTTGCTATATATATAGCAAGTATGCGTAGAAGTATATCTATTATAACTTTAATAAGAAGAAGTATGCTACTATAAGTCTCCGCCTATTCGCCGCCTTATTACTATATGCTAACGCCTAGTAGGTCCCCTAGGAGCTTTAGGGCATAGCCTAGATAACTTAGAATATATTTCACTAGATCTAAATTTAGAAGCATAAAGGTATCCTAACCCCTCTTTATTAATATTATATATTCGCTTCTCTTAGCAACTATTTAGTAGTATAGAAGCATATTTCTAAAGTTATTTGCAATCCTATTACTAGTAGTAGTAGTTATAATATAGAGTAGCTCTAGCTCTAGGAGCTTACTTCTATTTATAAGTATCTCGCCCTCGATATCTTAATTTGCATAGGCTATTATTTGCTACTCCCTCGCTAATTATATCCTACTAATAATTAGTTCTAAGTCAGTACCCTTTATAATAGTATTAATATGCTTTAGCGCCTAAACGCTGCCTAGCTGCTATATATTCGCAATAATAATCCCGCTATATACCTCTATAATAAGATCCATTATCTAGTTAATAACCCTTTAATAAAGCTAGTCCCTAAGTGCTCTTATAAGCATAATATTAACTCCTTTCCTAAGTTTAGTAAGTTGCTTTAAGATAACCTCCTTAAGTATACCTCTAATAATATCCCCTCCTGCTTTATTACTATTACTAGTACTCGCCCTATCTCCTGCACCTTATACCTCTATACTCCTACTAAGCGTAGCTAAGAAGATAGTAACGATTTAGCAAAGAGGGCCTAAAGAGCTAAAAAGACTAAGGTTACTATTGCTATATCTAATAATAGCTCTAGTAATAAGTCGGGTAGTAAGGTAGGTAGTAGCTCTAGTAGTAAGTTAGATAGGTACTCCGGTAGTGAGTCTAGTAGTAAGTTAGCAGGTAGTCGGTCTGCAGGTGATAATAATAGGGATGCTAGTAATGCTAGCTTAGCGACTAGTTACTATAGTGCTGCTCGTAGTTATAGTAGTTAGGGTGCTCGCGCCTGTAGCCGTAGTTAGAAGTGAATAACTAGTAATATTATTAGCTTTCTCCCTTTTTTATATAGGATAATACCCCTCTTTTTACTATAATATTAGTAATAATTCGCTACTTAATATAATTAATATTCTACTTCTTAATTTAGCTTCTATCCTATAGTCTCGTGATTTGCAATTAGCAACTTATTACTATAACTTTAGCAACTAGTTATCCCACTTCTTATAAAACCTCCTATGCTATCTATTAAACTTATGAATAGCCTCCTGCGCATTTGCTAAATTCTCTATAAGCTCCTATATATTATATTTTATAAGCTATCCTACTTATTTAACTAGATATTGCATAATATTACTAATACCTTGCTATATAATAATCTCTTCTACCTCCTATTCCTCTAGCTTATCCTCAAGCTCTAGGTATATAAGCGAACCTTTGCTACCTACTTAGTAGTTATCCTATAGTTCTAATAAGGTAATAGAGAATATATTATATATCTATTAATATTATAGTATTAGATAGACCCTATATACTTACGTGCTAACTAGTTCTATAATAGCTACTTATATAAACCTAGGTACTAGTTTCTAATTCTTAAACTAGACGTTCTTTATTAATAGCCTAACGACCTATCCCTAATAGTAGGTCTAGTCCTTATGCCTTATATTATAATGCTTAGCTTATAGCTTAGTAGCCTCCTACTACTATTCCTAAGCCCTCTTATGGAGTCTCGAAATATATTTAATTTACTCCCTTATGCCCTATACTATAACCTTATTTATAGGAGCTACGTATTCTATATAATACGGGTAGTAACTATATAGGGCTTCTATTAGCGAGTAGCTAGTAGTGCTATAGTAACTATTATTATATGCAAACTCCGCCTCGGGTAGTTAGACTACCTATTCTTATAGCGAGTTGCTAGCATATACTCGCAGGTCCTTTTCTAACGTCTAATATATCCTTTCTAACTACCTATTAGTCTAGGGGTATTATATAGTAGAGAGGCAGCGCTTAATAGCCCTCTCCCTTATGAACTCTTCCCAAAATTAGCTAGTTAGGAGCTTATCTTAGTTGCTAATAATACCCTCTAGAGTGCTAAAGAAGCGAGGAAGATATGGCAACTCTTCGCTAAAACCCCCCGACCTAAAGGAGCAAGAGACCTCCTCCTATTATAATACTCTATAAGAAGAGAGGGTATTATAATTAATACCTAGATAAATACCTAGGAATATAAACGCTTTAGTATTACTAAGCTATTAGTATTTATATAAGAGATTATTAAGAATAGCTAGAAGGCCTATATTATATATATATTAGGGAATATCACCTCTTATAAGCTACTAATAAGGGCCCTAGAAGAAGAAGACACCCTAGAGGGTAATATAGAGTTACTACTAGAGCTATTTAGTGAATAAGTAACGTTTAATAAATAGTTAGCAAAGCAATACCTAGTCCTAGAGGGTGCAGAATATACTATTAACTTAATCAAAGGGAAGAAACTTCTATATAAGCCTATCTATTTATTAAATAAGTATTAGTTAGAAGAACTTTGCTAATATATTGCTAATAACTAAGCAATAGGGCAGATCTAACCCTTAACTAGCGAAATAGGCGCCCCTATCCTTTTTATACCTAAGAAAGATAGGTCCCTATACTTTTATATAGATTATTAAGGCCTTAATAAGGTAATAATAAAGAACTAATATCTACTCCCTCTTATTAGTAAACTATTAGATAGGCTTTAGGGAGCGAAATAGATCTTAAAAATCGATATTTAAGATATATATTACTATATCTATATTAAGCTAGAGGATTGCTAGAAAACTCCGTTTAGGATATATTATAGGTACTTTAAATATACTATTATACTATTTAGACTTATAAACGCCCTAGCTATATTCTAGGCGTATATTTACTAAGCGCTCACTAAGCTGCTAGATACTTATTATATTACCTATATAGATAATATTATAGTCTATTCCGAGATAAGAGAGTAATATATAAAAGACCTTCTCTAAGTGCTCTATAGGCTTTGCTAGTAGGAGCTCTATACTAAGCTCGGTAAGTATAGGTTTTACTAATAATAGGTAGAGTTCCTAGGGTATATTATTACGCCTAAGGGTATATTAATAGATTAAACTTATATCTAAGCTATTACTAAATAGAAGCTGCTAAAGATATACTAAGATATCTAGGTCTTCCTTAGATTCTATAACTTCTACTATAAGTTTATTATAGGATATTTAGGTATTATAGCTCTAATAATATCCCTACTAAAGGGTAGTGAGAATAGTAAGAAAGGAGGTAGGTTTTACTAGCTAGAAGAGGCTTAATAAGCCTTTAAGCAGCTTCAAGCCGCCTTCTGCTTAGCAACTATTCTCTAATACTAGGACCTAAACTATAAGGTAAGGGTTGAAATAGATACTTCTATAAAGGCTATATCTAGTATCCTATTATAATATATTAATAATTAGTAGTAACTAGTTGCCTACTATTTATAGAAGCTTAGTAATATAGAATAATATTAGGGTGCAGGCTAAAAAGAAATTCTTACTATAGTTAAAAGCTTAGATTATTAGGCTTATTACCTTTAGGGTATATTAAAGAAGTTTATAATCCTAATAGATTACTAGGCTCTAAAGGGAGTTATTAGCATACCTATATAAGACCTTTAGGGAAGGCTTATTAAATAGGTATATAAACTCTTAGCGTTTAATTTCAACCTAGAGCATAAGTTAGGGGTTATAAACCTAGTAGATAGTCTATCTAGGAGGCTAGATTATATAGAGGGGGAGGTGAAATATAATAATATACTTCTAACCCTAGCGAGGAAGCTAAGGTTTATTAGTAAACTACTAGTAGACCTTTGGATAAGTATTACTATACTATAAGGTAGTATAGAGACCTCAAAAGCATTTATTAATACTATAAGAGCTAGCATAAGGTACCACTTCTAGATAGATAGCTCTAGGGGTAGAAATGCCTTAGTCTCTAGTTAGTATTATGCTCTATAGCGCGCTAGTATTACTATAACTATAGTAGCTATAATAACCTAATGCTAAAGAGCAAGGGGTAATATAGAGAATGCTTAGCGAGAGGTTATTAACTAAGAGGACTTGCTTAGAGCTAGGGTTACTATAGCATAGCAATATATCTTATGCTAGGTTATAAGGGAGCTTATAATAGGTGAAATAGCAGATAGTTAGTAACCCTCTAAAGTAATAGAGAATCTTATCTATAGACTATAAGCTAATAACTTATACTACTAAATATAATTAGAGAGGGCGCGTAGACTAGCTAGTGATTATAGGGGCTATATAATTAATAGTTATAGAACCCTGTTCTATAAGGGATAGTTAGAGATACTATAAGAGGGGTCTCTGAGGCTAGAGATCCTTTGCTAATACCACGACGACTATAGGGCGGGTTATATAGGGGTAAATAAGACCACTAAGTTATTCTCAAGGAACTTCTACTAGCTAAACCTAGCTATAGATATATATAATTATATTATAGGGTGCTATATATACTAGGGGAACTACGTTCCGAGACATAAGCTTTATAGAAAGTTATAACTACCCTTACTTATATACCTATTCTAGGAAATAAGTATAGACTTTATTACTAGATTGCTAGCGAGCTCTTAGCATATAGGCGGAGAATATAATATAGTTCTCGTTATTATATGCTAAATAACTAAGTTTGCTATATTTATCCTAATAATAAAGCAGCGAATAGCTACTAAGTTAGCGCGGATTATCTATAAATAGGTTAAATACCGCTTTAGCATTCTAGAGAGTATTATTAATAACTAAGATAAGCTACTAACTAGCTAATTTTAGGAAGATTTTATAAGAGAGAGGGCTATTAAGCGCTACCTCTCTACTATATACTATCCCTAGACTAATAGGTAGTTAGAAAGGATATATTAGATATTAGAAAAATACCTGCGAGCATATACTAGTAACTCGCTATAAGAATAAGCAGTCTAGCTACCTGAGGCGGAGTTTGCATATAATAATAGTTACTATAGCACTACTAGCTACTTACTAATAGAAGCCCTATATAATTACTACCTGCGTTATATAGAATATATAGCTCCTATAAATAGAGTTATAATATAGGGTATAAGGGAGCAAATCGAATATATTTCAAGCCTCTGCAAGAGGGCCTAGGAATAGTAGCAGAAGGCTACTAAGGCATAAGCTAAGTATTATAACGCGAGGTATAAGGATTAGACCTATTATTAGGAATAGGTTATTAGGCTATTAATAAAGAACTTCTAGTTTAAGAATAAGAAACTAGTACCTAGGTTTATATAGGTAGCTATTATAGAACTAGTTAGTATATAAGTATATAGAGTCTATCTACTACTATAATACTTATAGTAATATAATATATTCTCTATTACCTTACTAGAACTATAGGATAACTACTAAGTAGGTAGCAAAGGTTTGCCTATATACCTAGAGCTTAAGGATAAGCTAGAGGAATAGGAGGTAAAAGAGATTATTATATACTAAGGTATTAGTAATAATATATAATATCTAGTTAGGTAAGTAGGATAGCCTATAGAATATAATATATAGGAGCCCATAGAGAACTTAGCAAATATATAAGAAGCTATTCATAAGTTCGATAGATAGTATAAGAGGTTTTATAAGAAGTAGGATAACTAGCTACTAAAGATATAGTAATAAGTTACTAATTATAAGTTATAAGACTATAGAATAGAAGCTAAACTAAGAAGCAGAATATTAATTATATTAAGTAGCGAGTTATTACTAATATTATAGCAAAAGAGGGGTATTATCTTATAAGAAAAAAGGAGAGAGCTAACTATCTAACTAGTTATTCACTTCTAACTATAGCTATAAGCATAGGCACCCTAACCACTATAACTATAAATAGCACCACAGCGACTAGTCGCTAAGCTAGCATTACTAGCATTCCTATTATCACTACCTATAGACTAATTACTAGCCGACTTACTACTCGACTCACCCCTAGAGTCACTACCTAACTCATCCCTAGAGCTACTACTTACCTCACTACCTAACTCGTTACTAGAGCTACTATTAGAGATAGCAATAATAACCTTAGTCTTTTTAGCCTTTCTAGCTTTTTTTACTAAATTATTACTATTCTCTTAGCTATATGTAGTAGGGATATAGAGATAAGAGGCATAGGAAATAGGGTAAGCGCTAGTAATAGTAATAAAGCAGGAGGGAACGTTATTAGAAATATACTTTAGGAGATTATCCTAGAGCGACTTATTAAACTTAGGAAAGGAGTTAATATTATACTTATAAGGGCGCTTAGGGATTAGTTTTATTAAAGGGTTATTAAGTAGATAATTAATCTTATCATAGAGGTGCGTAGTATAACTATTATTATAAATATATAATAGCTAGGTAGCATTCAGGCGCTAAAGCATATTAATACTATTATAAAGGGTACTAACCTAGAACTAATTATTAGTAGGATATAGTTAGCAAGGGAGTAGTAGATATTAGCTTATATAAACTAAGATATCAAGGGCGAGGTGCTTATAAATAGAAGCAAGCTCCTAGATCTAGAGCTGCTCTATATTATAACTACTACTACTAGTAATAGGATTATAAATAAGTTTAGTAATATGTTTCTATACTACTAAATAGTTACTAAGAGAAGTAAGTAAATAATATTAATAAAGAGGGGTTAAGATACCCTTATATTCCTAAATTTGGATTTAATAGAATATATTCCAGGTTATCTAGGCTATACCCCAAAGCTCCTAGGGGACCTACTAGGCGTTAATATATAGCAATAAGGCAGCGAACTAGCAGAGACTTATAATAGCATATTTCTTCTTATTAAAGTTATAATAGACGTACTTCTATATATATTCGCTATATATATAGCAAAGGTTAATAATATCATAATATATCTTATAGAGATAGCTAAGGCAGGGATAGCTACTATTAGCATTACTAGTGAGGTTATTAGAGATGATTTCAGGATTATAGAGATATTTAGCGAGCACTGCGCCTATATATGCAATATAAGATATTATAGAGAGCGATTAGCAAAATAAGAGAGAAAGAGATAAACTAAAAAAGGGAAAAGATAAAAAATTAGATAACTATAGCGAGAGTTTATAGAATAGATAATAAAGGGAAAATAATAGAGGCTACTAAAGTTAAAAAAAGGATACTAAAGAGGGAAAAATCTAGCTAGGTTAGAGACCTTAAAAAGAAGATACCCTTTTATAATTAATATCGCTAGGTAATAAGGCTAAAAAATTACTAACTATATACCGCTAAATAGTTATATAACTATTAGTAACTAATTAAAAAATAATAGCAATACTTAAAATTTAAAAATATATAAAGCGCTAGAAAATAAAATATATTATTTACTATAATAGCCTAAATCTAGCATAGGGAGGAGCGCTGGCAAATAATATAATAAAGATGCTAAACTATCACCCTATAGTTAGTAATATAGAGCTATATTACCCTATTAGTACGCCTTAGGGACTAGGGCTTTAGAAGGGGGGGTAATTATAAGGAATAATAGCGGGTATAAGATATAGAGCTATGCTATTAGCAAAACGTTAGCAAGTTAGGGGCGGAAAAATACACCTTGGAGAAAACTCTATAAGCTAAAGACTTAGAAGGTTAAGCAATAGTTTAATATAACAACAGATACCTATATTTCAACATTCTAGACTTTCCTGGTTTAGGCCTTTAGCCATACTCTTACAACCTATATCTTCTAATATATAGGATTCCCTATTATAATTATATCTAATAGAAGCCCCTAGTTTACCTCTAACTTCTAGGGTAAACTATATAAGATAAATAATATAACTATATAGCTAAGTATAGCTAGTTATATAGAAACTAATAGATAGATAGAGATCTTTAACTAGTATCTAACTTAATGCTTCTACCCCTAGATAAATTAGTTCTAAGATAACTAGAGCGAAATACTCCCTATTATAAACTTTACCTAAGTAGTATTACTAAATAAAACTATAGGGCTTATACTATTTAAGATTAAATAAGGATACTTATTATAAATAAGTTTTAACTAGGATTAATATATATAAACGTTCTTAATAGCAAAGGAAAAGATTAACTAGGGCGATACCTAGAAGCTTATATAAAACCTCTATAATAAATAGGATATTACTAAAGGGAATATAGCTATAGCCTAATATTACTATATTTATATAGCTAACTACTACTAATAGCTTAATAACTTAGCTATAGGAGACTCTATTTATATATTTATAGGTAGATAGCACTAGGAGAATTTTTAAAGCTATGTATATTATAAGATAGATTATAGCTAATTAAAGCTACTAGCCCTAGGGGGATATAAGTACTAGATCTGCTAAAAGAATATAACTATTACCTAGTATTCTACCCTAATAAGTAATAAAAAGCTACTAGGGACCTTTTACTAGGTTAATTTAAAGCCCTACTACCTGCTATTAAGTTTAATAATAAGCTAGATTATAAGGTTATATAGGTAATTACTAGCTAGTTATGCTAAGGATAGTTATAGTATTATGCTAACTAGAAAAGCTATAATTATAACCCTATCTAGTATAATACTAAAGGTTTTAAGTATACCCTAGTAGCGCTATAGGATTTTCATATTACTAACCTAGCTACTATAGGACTACTAAAATACCTTTTAGCTTAGCTTCTAGCTATTACCTAAAATAAGGACCCTGTTATTATAGATAATAATAATACCTTAGTATAGCTATTAGAAGTAGGAATGCTATTTAGGGGAATAATTATATATATAGTATTTAATTACTATAGATAGTAATACTAGTAAAGGGAGGGTAATATTATATCGCTAGGTTAGATCTACCTGAATTTAGGGTTATATAACTACTAAGTCACGTGATCTCTAGGTAAGTAATATAGCGCTAGGTTAGACCTACCTTAACTAGGGGTTATATAATTGCTAAGTCACGTGATCTCTAGGCGAGCCTTTAGCTTTCCAGGGCTGCGCTAGCCTATAGATAGACTTTTCCCTTCTTTAACGCAGAATCCACTCAATATGGTGCAATCGAAGTATGCCAACCTTCGCCCATTTGCTGTTTGTGATATATTACTATAGGAATATACTAGCTTTAGTATAATAATCCTTAAAAATAAAGAGTTTTAAGTCTAATATATCTATTTCATTATTACTATACTTAAGGTTATTATTATTATAGAACTTAGTAAGACTCTTAAGTTAGTATAATAAAAGGATCTTATCTAGTAGAAATTAGGCTTACTAGTTCTAACCTATAAGTCTCACGAAGTTAAGACCTCGGGTATTATTCCTAGTATTAAAATAAAAGAGGTAAGTAGTTTTTATTAGAGGGGATAAGGGGGCTAATATATAGGGAATATAAGAATAATAGAGGGCTCTTAATGGTACTATATAGGAGTATTAATAATAGGAAAAAGACGGGTTTTAACTTCTTATATAATCCCTATAAAGAAGGCAGGGTCTTTATTATGCCTTTTAATAATAGTTAAGTATTATAATTTAACTAAGTTAAAGTTATTATTACTCTATAGGTAGAAGTTAGACTTATAAGTAATATCAGTGATATTTTCTTTAATTCAACTATTATTATAAATAATAAATATATTATTATTAATAAAAACTTTTTAAAAAGCTTTAATAGTATAGTTATTTAAATAATTAAAGAGCTTAATAATATCTTAGAAGTCTTTCTTAAATTAGCTTATGATTAGTAGCCTTAGATATAATACTTAAAGTATTTACTAATATACTAAATACTATAGCTAATAATCTTAGCTTAATTAGTTTTTTTAGGGTTAAAAGATTTAATTTAACTATATATCTTATAATTAATAATAGCTTTAAAATTATTAAGAATTAGAATTACTAATTAATATTAAAATAAGGAGGAGAGAGAGGGAGTAAAGGAGATATTAATATTATTAGCTATTAGAAAGGAGTAATAAAGCTATATTTAAAAGTTTTACAAAATAATTAGACTTATGTTTATATCTTAATTAGGGGTACTATCCCTAAGCTATAGCTTTAAGTAATTAATCCCTATATTAAGCAACATATAATTATTATTATTCAATCTTCTTCTTATCAATAACCTAGTTTCTTTTTTTTATAGCTTTTAAATACTTAAGAAAAGGACGTTTTAAAAAGAATTACTTATTTCTCTAAAGAAGGGACCTGAGGAGGATTATTATAAGAGCTTCCTTAAGGAGGGGACCTTCTTAATAAAGGAATTACTTCGAGAGAAGAGTTAAAAAAGAGAAAAGCTTAAAAAAGAGGAAAGTTTGAAAGATTATTTAATAGACTTCTCTAAAAAAAGGATCTTTTTAATAAGGAAATTACTTAGAGAGAGATTTGAAATACTTATTAAGAGGAGGGATTTAAAGAATTTACTTATTTATTAGATATTATTAACTCTAAAGAGGGAATACTCTAAAGAGGGGATTATTAATTACTTATTATTTAAAATAGATATTCCTAGATAGATTTAAAGTAATAGAGGTAATAAATTTAAAAGGAGATAAGAAAGGGAAAATTAAAGAAAAATCAAAATCTTAATAATATAACTATTAATTATAATTAACTAATCTAAGTAGTCTTTAGTAAAAACTTAGTATATACCTCTTTGCATTAGAAGAATAAGTGCTATTAGTATAAGCTAACTAAGATAGATCTATTAGACCTTTACTACTAATAGAGTAGCTACTATTAAAAGCTTTTTAATACTTATTATAACTTAGATATAATAGATAGAATATAAATAGGATAAAGTTATAAAGTTATAAAGTTATAAAGTTATAAAGTTATAAAGTTATAAAGTTATAAAGTTATAAAGTTATAAAGTTATAAAGTTATAAAGTTAT